>JAVIWB010000965.1:0-190650 GCA_031893035.1 Dermolepida albohirtum | reverse complement strand
AATAAAATGACATTAAAGGAATTTGATATTTTAGGAATTCCTACTATGTAGTTTTATTACATTTGACAAAATTCAGTATAAAAAATACAAAATAGTTAAAATACTCATGCTTCAGTGGAATGAGTAGTAATAAAAAATTTAAATAGGAAACAGAAAATATGTTCCCTGAGGCTATTTTCTTGAAATTAAAATATTGTTACTCAAGCTAGAAACTCGTATGCAACAAATTTGCATTATCGCGTATTAAACTTTGTAGAAATCAGCTATTTGATAACACCTTCTCTATCATGTACTACGTGACCTCGAAATATGCAGATATACACACATAGTGTCTAGAATATGCAACTAATTCGATAGTGTTCATACAAATGTAGTAAATATATGTATATTATGTGATAAAACACGAATCAGTCAGTAAAAGTTTTGCTGATAAAACTGAAAAATTCTAATTAAAATCGCTTTTTATATCAATATAGACATTTTTTTTGAAAAAATTTACAAGTTAATTATAATTCTTGATATATTTTGAAGAGAATGATAATGTATATCACATAAATGTGAAATATTTTTATACGAGGACCGATCAAATTATGTCCACATTTGATCGGTCCTCGTATAATAATAATTTTAATCGCTTTTTACATCAATACAGACACTTTTTTTTTGAAAATAATTGCAAGTTAATTATAATTGTAAAAACATTTTCAAGAGAATGATAATATATATCACATGAATGTGATATATAATTATACAAAGACCGATTAAATGTGGACACACCCCTTCAAATTCTGGCCGTGAAAGGTATTCGGGGTCGACGTGGCTTCTAGTAACCTAAGTATTCTTCCTGTTCAGCAGCAAACGCGAAGAGCGGGAAGGAACGATATCCTGACATGGGGTCGTGTGAAAGCTTGGTGCTGAGTGTTCGAGGAGGCTTGCAATCGTGTTGCAAATGAGCGTCATTCTCACCGTCCTCAAACTACCAAAATACCCAAAAAAACATCGTCGAGATTCGGTGCTTCATTGAGGAAGATCGGCACTTCACGGTTATGGAAATATCTGAGGAAATCGTTAGCTTTGGTAACGGATAATGTTAATTAAAACGATTTGGAAGAACAACAAGCTGAGCAAGTACGCGATTCCCGTCCGCATTTCGACAGTTTTCAAAGAAAAAGGAAGCTTTTTATGCACAAAATTGTTATCTGGAAAAAAGGGGGGATCTACCATTACATCCCTTCGTCGAAACGAAGTAGCATGGAGTGGCAGAAATTAACTTAAATTCGCTCGTCAGCAGGCAAAGCTATAGCCACAGCCTTTTGGGACTGGACGAGTGTATTGCTTGTTGATTCTCTGAAACTTTGTTTAATCATTACATTGCGGTATCAAATTTTAAATATATGCATCAGGGTATTGTCTTTATTATCCATTAAGCTAGCATTGCAAGCATGACATTTGACGGAACTGCCACAGTATATTAAATGAGTATAGCAATGAATATATTTAATAATTTGACGTATATTTTGTATCATGCGTTTTCGTTTACGTAACATTTTCGTTCACCTGTATACATTTGGTTGAACCAACGGTATACGTTCAAATGCGACGCCAGTGAATTAGTACACAATTGGGAGTTATATCTATACACAAAATCATCTATCCAGTAACAGTGAATATGTGCTGGGCACACTACTATGCGCTGGGGAAACCATCTCTCTCATTTTCGTCGTGTCATTAATATATTGTATATGCATGTACATATAGAGGATCGATAAAGAATTTAAACATATGAAAAATAAAAAAAAACTAATAGTAAGTGGAGAGTTTTCTTTACAGTTATTTTCTTGATAGTTTTCTGACACAAATTTACTACCAAGTGTATGAAAAAATTTTTATTTTGTAATTTTATTGGAATATTTTGATAGACAATTATATTTTTGACTAGAACGCACAAATTCTAACATATACCATAGGCGTACAATGACGATAAATAATTAAATAATTGGTATTAAGTACTTGTTTACTATTTATGCTATTATTATTGTTCAACAGTTAGCCACGACAAAAGTATTAACAATCTAAATTATTCCACAACATTCTTTTTAAGAAATGATGTCTGTCGCAGTGTAAAAATGTTCTTGTATGTTATATAGAAAATGGCCGGTGGATGTCTAGTGATGTAATAATTGCGTAATTCAAATGGTCTTTGGAGTCTTTAAGTTAAAGGATGTGTTTAAAAGCTGTTGTTGTAAATTTGTCTTATTCTTTCGAAAGCTACACACAATACTACAATACAATACTATATTAAATACTGATCGTTATCAATGCATTGAACAGAAGTAGGAATCAAAATCTAGAAAATCACTGAAGTCATAGCATCGAGCAAAAGCGTTATTGGGACCGTTCGCCCAGTTTTCTCAGCGGCGATGGAAACTATCTCAAATTTATGAGCTTTATTAGTGACATAGTTAATGGGTAAAACTCATCTTTTATAATAATAATGGTGGCTTGCAGATATTTTTTCTTTCTTCTAATGGCGTTCTCATATTAACACAGCAACGACACGAGGGTAGTTTCACAAGCAGTGAGAATGGAAAAGAAAAAAGAATTTTTTAAATACAAAATAATTTTTATTTTTCAATATATTCTCCTAAAAGAGCAATACATTTATTCCAACGGTGCTCCAATGCCCTTATGCCATCTCTAAAATGCGATTCTGGAAGGCTTGCAAAATATTCATTTACGAAGATGATAAGCTCGTCGAAAATTTTTTTACACCTAGTGCCGTTTTCAATTTTGGAAAAAGGTGGAAGTCGGAAGGGGCTAGATCGGGCGAATAAGGTGCATGCGGTACTAATTGGAAATGCAACTCGTGGATTCTGGACATCGCAACTGTGCTGATATGCGAGGGAGCGTTGTCTTGGTGAAACACAATCTTTTTCTTTGCCATTCCTGGCCGTTTAGCACGAATCTCAACATTTAATTTTTGTAGAAGTTCTGCATAATATTGTCCGTTTACTGTGGAACCTTTCTGAAGATCATCAATGAGCGAAATGCCCTTTGAATCCCAAAAAATTGATGCCATTACCTTGTTTGCCGATAAAGTGTTCTTCGCTTTCTTTGGAGGTGCAGAACCACGTTCTAACCATTGTTTCGACTGTTGTTCAGTTTCGGGTGTACTGTATTGTATCCAAATTTCATCGCAAGTAACAAATCGCCTACAAAAATCAACCGGATTCCACTTATAAAGGTCCAAACACTCATTGGAAATGCGCAAACGAGCTTGCCGAAAGCTTGGAAAGGCCCAATTCTTTCGTTAAAATGTGGTGTACGCGTTCTGTTGAAATGTTTACCATGTCTGCTATCTCTCTCACTTTGAGTCGTCGATCTTGCGTAATAATATTATGGATTTTTATAATCATTTCCTTAGAAGTCACGATTTTGGGTGCTCCAGAGCGCGCTTCATCAACACAGCTTGTTCTACCACGTTTAAATTCATTTACCCATCTACTTATTGTGGCGGATGATGGAGCAGATTCACCTAATGTTTCCCGTAACTCATCTTTTATTTCGGGAGCTTTCATACCCTTAATTACAAAGTATTTAATCACCGCACGATACTCTGCTTTTTCCATTTTAACAAAACGACGTGTTGCTTCTTCTTCAATCAGCTGTCAAAATCAACCGATTTATCTAAATATCAGAATGTAAACATATAAATAGGCAACCTAAATTACAGTGCATTTGTTCTACCCATTAGAGCGCCACCTATGTATCATTCTCACTACTTGTCAAACTATCCTGGTATATGAGCATTGCCAGCTTTAGTAAAATATATATTATACATATATATGTTATTTTTAAATTAGATGGTTTACGATTTAATTATCAGAGCAAAACAAATAAAAGTTTTAATTAAAGATATATCTTAAATAATTTACAGTCGTTTATAAAATCAACGCTTTATCACAAACGTATGTACGTATGTCAGCCGGTATCAAAACGGTATTTGACGTCAATATTGTATTAAAAATAAGTTTGTTTACTTTCTTTTAACCTAAATCTGCCATTAGATTAATATCGACGTCAGTTAAGAGGAAAACAACACTAAATTTCTTTGCTATATATAATATTGTAAATAAATCACCTGAAGGAGCCAGTCTTTCAACTATGGTTAACCAAAAATTATCCACTAATCTAAGGAACACACTATGCGTTAGAATTAATTAACAAACAAATAAGTGGAAAAGTTATATGCCTTCCTAAATCTTGTAGAAATAATGGGTTTAATTAATGCAAAATGCATTAATTCTACTACCCTTTTAGTCGCCCATTAATAATGCACTGAACTTCTTATAATAATAATAATATTAATAATAATAATAATAATAATAATCTTTAATGCCCACCAGTTACACAGACCATTTACAGGACATAATGCACATAAAAATAAAATTAAAAACAAAAATAGGTGCAGTTAATGTAAAACAAAGAAAAATAAGAGTCCAACAAAGAAATATACACACTTATAATAATGTAATCCAAGTCATTCAAAAAAAAAACTGAACGAAAAATAATAGATGCAAATTAACGAAAGGGATCCTCGTATAATACATTAGCATTTCTGGACATATGTACCAGTGGAGCCTTGTAGAGAACATTAGTTCTTGCCCTAGCTATTGAGAAGGTTGCCGATGATCTAGTGTCAAAACTAGGCACAAGGAATTCAACCTGGGACAACAGCACAGAAGAATCAATAAAATTATTTATTAATTTATAAAGAAAACTGCCAATAGCTTTCTCCCTGCGTATACCAAGAGAATCAAAATTGTACCTAGCAAGCAGACCCTCATACGTCGAACCAAAGGCAGGATATGTCCATCAATACTGTGGAATAAATATTTGAGGAATCTCTTTTGAAGACGCTCCAAAAGTAACTACTGGTAATGGTAAAGCGGGTACCACACAACTGAAGCATATTCCAATCTGGACCGGACAAGAGAACCGTAAAGGACCTTCAAAGTGTGCAAGCTACTAAAACCCCTGCAAGAACGAATAAGGAACCCAAGACCAAGTTTGAAACTAGTTTGGCATTAATAAAATTATAATTTCTTAGGGCAAAATCTTCTTTGGTACATGGAAGAAAGCAGGCTTATTAAAACAGAAAATAAGCAAACATAGGCATATAAACGGCTAATTGCCAAAGTGAAAGAAAACTGAGTCAATCTCTCGGATAAAAGTAAAAATATTTATATCGCTTAAACTAACATTAAACAGAGTGTGGAGCGATGAAGGATGTATTTTTTGCCCATGCACGTATGTGAGGACCATCAAAAGGATTAAAGAGAATTGGTAAAAAAGATATAAAATTTCAAAACACGTCACAAAAAATATATGTGATAAATACAATAATCATCAAACGCTCACTGATTTGCCACGTACCTCAAAAAACATCTGCTCGTATTATTAGAAAACCCTGAAGAAATTCCATTGCAATGTCGACAGCAATTATTTAAATCTTAATCTATCGGTATCGTCGAGAACACTTAAGAAGAAGAAGCTAATTTAGCTGATAAAAGTACTAGAAAAAAACCTCTTTACGTGGTACTCTTACGCTATATCTGACTTTTCTTCAACTTTTCTTTATATCTTCTTAATGTACTTCGTTTCCAGTATCAAATTCCATGTGTTCGACTATACTCAATGTAATTATCCATATATTTTAACTCGCTGCACTTGTAATGGTTCTCTGGTTGCGCTCATTTGGAATTTTTGGACGCCTATTTCTCGGTACAGTTTCAACAGCTCAGGCTATTTCGAATATTTTTTTTCAATCTGCACTACAGATCACGTTTTTTTAAATAAATTTGGCGATTTGATCTTCTTTCTTTGTGTGTTGTTAACACAACTTATCTTTGTAAAAACATCAAATGCTTATTTTTCGCAAATATGTGATACTATGAAGGGGTTTTACCAAATTCGTTCTAAATTTGTGGCTTATAATAGAGATGTATGTATGTTATGAAAACGAAGTGTACGAAACCTTTGTGACAATTGATATTGTAGTTGTTGAATTTGATGGAGCCTGTGGTTGATTGACTTGATCAATAAGGTTGATATATAACCCCTTTCCACATTAACTTTTGTAAATTCTGTATACGCATTTCGACAATCAAGTTGTCATCATTAGCAGATAATTTCAAAGTGTCGCACCTGGTAAAACACGGCGAAAAACAACCGCACGAAAATCAAACTCCGTACGCGATCCACACCGTTCAAAACCAAGATGTGCGACACTTTGAAATTATCTGCTGATGATGACAACTTGGTTGTCGAAATGCGTATACAGAATTTACAAAAGTTAATGTGGAAAGGGGTTATATATCAACCTTATTGATATTGTAGTTGTTATACCTTGTCTTAGAATAAGAAGGAGTAATTCAAATATTGCGCCAAAATAGTACATATACATATTTAAGGGATTTCATTGGTTCTTGAACAGGTAAGTTTAATATGGACTAATGAATGCTAGATATCTGCCATTTTTCATAACCTGTATACGTTTAATTACATTTTTGCCTTGTTTTATTTTAATAATATTTAATCTTAATTTTGGATAGGTTGTACGTATTAATTCAAAAAGTAACGTTTGTATAATCATACTTCCATTAAAATGAATTTTTTTTCATTTATTTTTGTATAATAAAGAAAAAGATTAATATTGTTGACAAACTACTACATTCACAACTGCTTAATGTTTCATTTTCATGGTAAGTTACAATTTTAAGCTATGTGTTCCGCGTTCTAGCGCGATATTTGAATAACAAGACAAGGAACAATAAAGAGTGTCCCAAAATTAACGCAAGATATGAATTAAATAGAAAACACAGTTTTTAGTCTTTTGATTGTTATTTTTTTATTGAATCATAAAGTACATAGGATAGGGTTATTTATGGAATAACACATCGGGCAAAAGGCCTCCAGGGCTTTGCATGCATATACGCATTCGTTTGTCGAAATTTTCCATGACCATTATGCATAAATGTGGCTAAATTTCGCTGATGCAGCGTTGAATCTCCTCCTTTAATGCACGGGCGGTTGTGGGCTTATTGACGTAGACCTGTGATTTCAAATAACCCCGTAAAAACAAATCTAATGGTGTTAAATTACACGATCTAGGGGACCAATTCTGATGACAGAAACGAGAGAATACACGACCTGGAAATGTCTCATGCAGTCGTCTTGTTGAAACCACATATTGGCCACAACAATATCATCCAATTTCGGCAGAAAGAATTGTGTTATCATGTCGCGATATCGTAACAGTCACTAATTAACTAGCCTCATTTTCAAAAAAGTATGGTCCAATTATGCCACCAGCCCAAAATCGACACCAAACTGTGACACGTTGTGGATGCATTTGTTTTTCAACAATCACATGTGGGTTCTCAGAACCCCAAAAGCCGCAATTTTGGCGATTAACAAAGCCATCAAGGTGAAAATGTGCTTCATCGCTTAGGATAATTTTGCTCGAAATATTAGCATCCATTCAACGAACTCTCTTCGCTATCCATGGTCATTAGGCTTCAGTTGCTGTTTTAATTGAATTTTGTAAGCATGGAGACACAGATCTTTAGTGAGTATACGCTGTAGATGTCTTCTTGAAATTTACAATTCTTGTCCACGACGCCGAATTGAGGTTCCTGGATTGTCACCGACACTCTCACACACTGCTTTGATATTAACATTTGAACGGCTTGTTTTTGGACGACCAGTGTGTTTGGCGTCTCCAAAGGATTCAGCCTCCCTGAATTTTTCAGCTAATCTCTTTACAGTCGACGAAGTTACTAACCCTAAACTGTCAGCTGTCGACTTGTTTTTTTTTAGGGTTCAAATTCAAATCTTGCGTTAATTTTGGGACACCCATTAGTAACGGTTTTTAGATTGTTATTAAAGTTTTTTAATGCTTTTAAATGGAAGTAAATATGCTTTATCATAACCGGATATACACATTTGACGATATTCACTATTCACTAAGTGTCCGAACACTTTTATAACTGACTGTATGTATGTAGTTATTCTCAAATTTTACTGAGATATTGGCTGTCACGCGTTACGAGAGTGGCCCTGTATATAATATCAAATGTATTGAAAATTGATGCAGCAGATTCAAATAAATTTAATTATTAGAAATCCCGTTTAAGTAACTAAATCATCAACTTTCATAAAAACGTACACCAATAATATTTAAAGACTGTATTTCACACACATAATATGTAATATATTAGATGAACTGGGATCTATATTTAGCAGTGATATATTGTAAAGACAATTGCTCTGAAACAATGGTACCAATTTACATTATTTTCAACGTTGTACATAGTAGACTCTCTGCCTTTTGTTATCTGTTTTAATATTGAAATAATCGTAATACAATACAAATAATAATTAGAGTAAATATGAACAAGAAATAGATAAATGTAGTCCCTATTCAAATTTTTGATAAAATTAAATATAAACTGCGATTGTAAAACGATTTAAAGATGGAAAAACAAGCATAATAATACATTTACATTTTGCAAAATTATTTTGACTTTAGACACATTGCATATTAAATATTGCATTGCAGTACTTTTTGGTGAATTAATCGCTTTTACAAAACAGATATAAAAATTAATTTTTGAGGAAATTCATTTATTTTAGTTGAAAAGTCTTCATTTGAATTCATACAATTATTAGCACGCTCAACTAGTGCTTCAACAATGAATGCCATAAGACAAGTATTATCGCACGAGGCCAGTTTAGGGCCCGACGAGCAAAGCGAGAATGTATTGTAAGACGCTCACGATTTGATTTAACAATAAAGGTCTCGTCATGTTTTGTTTTAGGATTGTTCTTCCAGTACGTTCTCTGTTGTGTTTTGGCTCGTTTGCCTAAACATTCCAGGATAACATACTTAGACACCCCCGATGCAGATTGTGGTCTAATATGTAATGAGACCGTCCCTTCTATGGTAATCTCATCAGTATTTTCATCTACTGGCAGATTACTTGAAGTGGTTATAAAGTACAATCTCCTGTTTCATGCATTCAATTAGATCTGGCAGTTTTTAAAGACACATTTCTAATTAGAGTTTCCCAAGATATTAATTTCCATTTATAGAAAGTTCTTGATGAGCTCTCATCTTGACATTGTACGAGGGAGCATCCTATTGCCCCACTCCTAACTTTTATTTTTTACATAGTCTCCATTAAGGTTAGCATTTCTAAAGCTTTCTGAAAAAAAGTTGTTCAACCTCTGCAAACCACTGATTTACCGCACATATCACATCATTACTTGATAGAAACCGTTTACCACGCAAGTGTTCTTTCAGTTTTGGATACAGTTGCTAATGGCTGGGGGCCAAATCTGGCGAACGTGGCGGACATTCAACTATTTCGAAGACTGCCTGAGCTGTTACAGCTGTTGCAACTGCGGACCTGTGACTGCGTGTGTTATCCTAATGCAAGAGAACACCTTTGCGTAACTTCCCCAGACGTTTTTCTTTTATCGCGTCACGTAATTTGGGAATTAAGTTGCCATAATAAGCACCTGCAATTGTGATTCCCTTCTACAGGAAATCTACTAAAATTACGCCTTCAGCATCCCAAAATACGGATAGCATGACTTTCCCTGTTGAAGGTTGCTTCATGAATTTTCTCGGCGATGGTGAATCTCGATGTGTCCACTCCTTATTCTGTATTTAGATCTCTACATCATAATGATGAATCCAGGACTCATCCATTGTCAAAAATCTTGCAAAAAAAATTTGTTTGTCGTGTCTATACCGCGTTAAAAGACGACTGCAAATGTCTTTTCGAGTTTTCTTGTGTGCATCTGTTAATATTCGTGATACCCATTATGCAGACAATTTCTTCATGTTTAATAATTCTGCAGTAATTATATTATATACCACATGGTATGAGAGACCCGTATCTTTAACTAGTTGTCTAATGTTACAGGTCGGTCTTGCAGCACGACATAGTGAACCTTTTCAAAATTTACTTGGGTAGTGATGGTTATGGCGCTCCACCTGCATGTTCATCTGTACACGACTGTCTACCACATTTAAACTCACTGCACCACCTTTTAACTATGTCATATGATACTGTAGATTTCCCTAATGATGTATCCACCAAATCTCGATGAATTTGAGTTGGTGTATTTTTTTAAACGCAAGTATTTAATCACCGCTCATTGCTCGAAACTGTCCATTTTGATACTGATATACTACTCTCTCGACCTCGGGCGCCTATTGTAGGCACACTTTAATAGGTTCAAACTTGTGAGTTTGTAGCGTTAGTCTATACATAGCGGGTTACAATAAGACGTGAAGATAAATAATTGTTTTGGTTTATAAATGGGTCAGGGGCGGACCAAAGGGATCAGTCCTCGTATGTAGAGCGCGACTACATCTTCTAGAGGTCAGAATCCAAATATTTCTTCTATCACATTATTTATATGTTTGTTGGGATTACGTCCTGTTAGTAAATAAGTACACTACCGTAAACTGTGAATTTGGGCTACTGTTCCCAAGAACTGTTTTGCGTCTCTTTAATCTGGAAGTTTGTTCACATTTCTCGCACACCTATTTGAAATTGTGGCACCCAATTGTGACTATGGGTGCCACGTTCTGAGTTGACATGCTTTTTAAAAAATCTATACACAAATAAAAATGTATATAAGAACTAAATTGACAAATTTTGATCAAAAAGAAAATAATAATATGACTTATGAATAACATTAAGCTTATATAACAACACAAGAGACGATGATTCCAATGGTAACTCTAGCACAAGTACCTCTTAAATACTAACAAGAAAAGGAATTAGAAAAATTAAAAACGTGTTCAAGATGGAAGCCAATAAAAAAACTATATATACCTTCAATGTAGAAGAGCTTCCCTCCCAAAGAAACACCTTATGTGTTATGCCTTAATCCAGATAAACTGTGTCACAAACAAAAGGAAAATCCATTAACGATAAACCACAAAATTATCATACTAAATGATTTTTATAAGCCATAAGCTGGTCACAATTCAGGATATTTTAAACTAAACTAAACTACAATACATAAAAACAAACTTATTGCGTACACTCTTAGGTACCATCGCTATATTTTCTTTAATACGTACTGAATGTGGTCTATATGGTTTTGTATTATCCAATACTGAATATTGCGTTTCAAATTTGACGATGCTAGAGCGAATTGTGCGTTCAGTGGGTTGATTACAAAGACTGTGCACTTAGCGCACGCAACACATTTCTCGTGGAACGCTGATTTTTCATAATACAACTGAATAATTTGTAGACGCTGTGCCGGGATTAGTCATTCCATAATAAAATGTAACACAATACTTAAATAAAATAGCGTGAAAGTTCGTACACTTCCGCGATCGTTGTCTATACTTTCTTCACTTTGGCTTCCGGGTTGGAACCGCGTCTTCGTCAATACTGGCACCGACGTTTCGTCACCACTTGTATGGGACATCATCAGGGCTAACCAGTCACGCTGAAACTGAATTTCAGCACTGTTAAGCCCGTGCCAGTATTGACGAAAACACGGTTTCAGCTCGGAAGCCAAGATGAAAATACATCATAATGAATCACCCATTATGTAAGGTAGATGGTATCATAGTCCAAGTTATTAGTATTATATAGAGGGCAAACATAGTTCTTCATGAGATTCACACATTAGCCTGACGCGGTGTTAAAGCTTCTTAATGCTAGTGCTGCCTAACTATCGAAAAGGATATAGATCTGCTTAAGCATTTTTGTTTGTTTAAGCGATTTTTCTATGGCTTTATCTACGTGGTCTCAATATATTAAAACAACGTCCAATTTATTTTCTTTGAACGAACGCAATTTTCTTCGCATGTACATATATTATTAAAGTATGATGTGACGAAAGATTAAGAAACAGTCTTGGTTTTTACTCCAAGATAAGAATCCAATAATACTTTAAGGTACTACATTTTATTTCTCTGTAATTGCAACCAATTATGTTGAAGTTGATCTTCAGAACTTATTAGACCTAAAGGAGCTAACAGAAAGAAAATAGAAATGTTGATTCAACAGTTACGAAGTTTCGAATAAAATTCCACTTTTTTGATATGCGTTGTGCAAATGTACGTCCACGAATTGAGACACACGTGTATGGGAAACTTAGTGTATGGTTTGTATAAAAACCATTTTATCCATTGATGCCAAGCTATTGTAAATACATGGAACACAAAACAACAATCAAGTATAATGTACTGATACGTGTATGTATGTTATGTATATCAGAACTAATCGGGATTAAAACGGTATATTTTGATGCTTTGTCTATATACAGACAGACACCATTATGGTAGACAAATATTTTTTAATGCTTTAACGAAGCAATTATGTTTTAAGCAGAAACAAATCCGCTGTCATTTCATAGGTGACTGTACTGTGTAACACGTATTCAAGGTTAAATTTTATATGTGTGACTCGTTTCATTTATGTATGTGCACATGTGTTAGCTGTGTGTAGTATAAAATGTATGTATCACGTTTGTTCTTCATGCTTCCGCGGTCATCATCGTTTCCTTCGTAAATACATCGGGCTCATTTAATTACATCAGACGCAGTCTCGTATATTAAGTGTAATTAAAACACATTTTCGTACGTAATAATGTACTGTTATACTTGTTAAATACACAAAAATAGGTAAAATAATATACTCGTATGTAAATAAATTCGAAAATCAAGTTCCTATTATAAATATGTTCAAAGATTTATGTTAATCATTGAAGGTTGATATACAACCCCTTTCCACATTAATTTTCGTATTATGCATACGTATTTCGACAACTAAGTTGTCATAATCAGCAGATAATTAAACAGTATCGCCCCTGGAAAACTACGGAAAAAATAACCGTACGAAACAAATTCCGCACACGAGCTGTACCGTTGAAAGCCAAAACGCACACTCTCAGTGTGTGTGTAATTATTTGCTGATGATGACAACTTAGTATACAGAATACGAAAATTAATGTGGAAAAGGGTTATATATTAACCTCAAGTGATTTAGTTAATCAACCACAGGCTCCATCAAGATTACCTTGAAGATTTATGTAATGATGGAAAGAAAGAATTAAGTTAACAGGACGATTGCTCTATATATGATTTGCTACGGACGCTTATAACAAACATAAAAAGAGATTATTTATGGAACATTGCTTCACTAATGTTATAACACCCAAAAAACTTTTGAATCCTCTACGAAATACAATTCAACGGCGTTATCTCCTTACATGTTTTTCTAGAGTTTCTAAACACTGGATTGCAGGAAAGATCGTGACGAATTTTCCTGTGATTTTCATAGGTCTTTATTAATATAAAAGAAAGATTAATAAGTATATTGCTTGTTCTTTTTTGATAGCCTTTTTCTATCTTTCAGTAAGCATAATATTTCCTAGTTCATAGAAAGATAAATGTTTCAGTGATTGGTTTGAACCTAAAAAAAAAGAGAATTAGAATATAATGGGGAATACTTTGAAAAACAATAAAGCCATTTATTTGGGTGTAAGATGTCTTCTTCATAGCTATTCTCGAAATTTTTTGCCTAGTCTTTGTCGGTGTCCTACGAAACCACTTGTTAGAACATCTCTTCAATAATGTTAGACTAGTTAAATATTATATTAGCACAGGGCTTAGAATTACTCACGATGAATATGAAGTTTTTGAAAAAAAAATGTAATTGGAGTTTTCCTCAGCATTGGCATGGTCAGAATATTACTAATGGTATAGCAGCAAAGTTACCTGTACCAATAAATATAAAATCTAAATATCAAAGCACTCCTTTTCTAAAATTCGCTATAAATATTGCAAATTATAATTTTCTGCAACATAAATTGTCATTCAATTATTTTCGAATTTTTCTATGTTTTCTTAAGTTTTGTTCCTTTCTACCCCATGCCTTGTGAGGGTCTACTCCATGTTAGGGCATATTCGAATAATTCGCATTTTTTATATTCAAAATATCTTTAAAATTATGAGGGAAGCAGTAAAATTGCGTATATTTTTGGAAGTAAAGTTTTTCAAAGTACTTACTTTGAAAACCACTGCTTTTTTTGGAAGAAAAGTTCTTCAAAGTTAACGTACACAATGCGTGCATAAAATTTTGCAGGTTAAACGCATGTACGTAAAGTGAATAAGAAATTTCCTTTTCAAAGCCGGCATTTGTTGGAAGGCTTTTAAAACTTTGAATAGAAGAATAAAACAAACATCACGTACCATTAATTCTTGCTGTTATTCAGAAGAAGGCTGAATACACTAGATAGAGAACTAATACAGAATATAGGTATAACCTCGAATAATGAAGAATTTAAAGTTGGGGATAGTTTTGAAGATTTAAAAATCTCGCAACTTATATAACACTAAAGTGACCAGTGAAAGGAACTGCTGCAGATGTCGATGCTACAATTGCTTTTCCGGAACATATTAAAAATGTAATTGATGAAAGAGATTATACGGCACACCAAATATTCAACGCAGACGAAATCAGATTCTACTGCAAAAAATCCTTCAAATACATGTACTTCCAAAGAAGAGAAACTAACGCCTGGGTTTAAAATATCTAAAGATCGTCTTACATTATTGTTAGATGGAAATGTCAGTGGAGATTGTAAATTGTATCCCGTACTAGTTTATCATAATGCCAATCCAAGAGCATTTCGAGGTATATCAAAAATTTCTTTGCCAATAAGACGGATATCCAACAGCGGGGTATGTGTTACTATATATACCAGATTGTTCGATATAAGATAACGCTATTACGTTCGTCGTTTTATTTTTTAAAAATTGTACTACTTTTTATAAATACGTGTGAAGTTTTCTCATTTTATATTTTCTCATTCGTATATTCACAGGTGTTCAAAGTTGCCCTGTCACGGTAATGGGAAAAAATTGAATATCGTGCAGTGATAAAATTCTTAATTTTGGAAGGTGTAGAACTAAAACAAATTCATCAGCGATTATGAAAATTATATAAGGACTCTTCACCTTCAATTAGAACAGTAGAAAGATGGTGTTTTGAATTTAAATGTGGTTGTACAAGTCTTGAAGACGATCCACGTGCAGGACGTCCAAAAAGTGCATCGACGCCAGAAATCGTAGTGAAAATATAGGATATGGTTTTGGAAAATTGTCGATTAGCCGAGAGATATTTAGTATAAGCCCTAGGCATCTCATTAGGCAGTGTGAGTAATATTTTGGCTACGGTTTTGGGTTTCAGAAAGCTGTATGCAAAATGGGTACACATTCGAATGCGACTTTCTCAGCAACATTTGAAGTATTTTAGAAAGAATAAAAACGATTTTGTGCGTCGTTTCATCACTATGGATGAGACTTGGGTCTACAACCATGGTTCTCAATCAAAAAAAGGGGCTAAGGAGTGATATGAACCCGGTACTTCAGCTCCGAAGAGAATTAGGGTCCAGACATCGTCCAAGAAGGTGTTAGCATCAATGTTTTGGAACGCAAAAGGAATTTCGTTCGTGGATTACCTTCAAACTGGTAAAACAATAAGATTATTATTGTAACCTTTTGGATGGGCTGGATGTAAAAATTCGTGAGAAAAGACCTGGTTTACAGAAGAAAAAAATCATTTTTCATTAAGACAATGCACCCTCTCACACAGCTTAAAAAACCATTGAAAAAATCATTGAATTAAAGTACGAATTATTGCAACATCAACCCAATTATCTGCTTCTGGGTTTCCGGGCTGGAACCGCGTCACTTGTATATCTGCCGACGTTTCGTACCCATTTGTATGGGACATCTTCAGGGCTGATACAAATGGGTATGAAACGTCGGCTGATATACAAGTGACGCGGTTCCAGCTTGGAAACCCAGAAGCAGATAGCATGAACCACGACCGCGGAAGTCTACGTACCAGAACAACCAAATTAATTGGAACAAGTGTATTGAAGTTCAAGGAGATTATATTCACTAATAAAATGCTTTTCGAACCATAAAATCGTGTTTTTCTTATCGAACAACGAAACTTATTGAACAACCTGGTATATATTCGAAGACTAGTTTAAAAATCGTTTTATACCTTCGACTGAAAATTATTTCTCAGAAGACATACAGCATTAAAATATTGTTAATATTATAGACTATGAACCTGACTATCTGTAGGACAAGACGAAGTAAATACTAATACAAAAGTTATTTATTTGTCACCAAACATTACAAGCTAAATTCAACCAATAGATCAACCAGTTAAAGCCCTTTCAATACTATTTAAAGTAATTTAACAGAAATGATGAAGGTGATTATCTAATTGTTAGGAGGAAACAAAAAAAAACTGCCCCAAATAGAACCTGGACGAAACTGGGCCATCATTTGGTTACTAAGCATGCAGATATCAAAGAGATTCAGGATGAAACTGTTGATAAAATTGTCAAAATGAGAGAAAGGTTTGAGATGAATTTGGATGAAAAAGGCAATGATAATATGATGGAATCTCACCTTTTTTTAAACAGCTTGTATAAATATAAAAAACAAAGAATGCGAGAATTTATTTGAAGTTACATAACACATTAGGTTAATATATTTTCTATCACATGCGACTAGATTTTCGCCAAACAATACACTATATTTTCTATTACTATTGAGAACTTCTTGACAATATAAATATTTATATATATCATTGCAAGATAAATATATAATATTTATCGAATAATTTCATAACGAAAACCAGACATTTTCATTTAAACAAGCAAATAGATATTATGAGAACGTAACATACATAGAGTTGTAATCTATGTATTTAGAATTGTAACTTATTTAGATCACCGTTGTCTAATTATGTTTATTCGAAATTTATATAGTGGGTATTACTATGTCACACCATTCTAAACATATTGCGGAAAATAGCAAATATTACGTAATATATATATATATATATATATATATTTCAATATATACCTAACATCGTTAAACATAGACGTTTTTTTAAAAATTTTGTATTCAAATATTATATGAACAATTTTTCAATGCGATAAATATTTCTCTCAATATTTTCTATTTAGTCTTTATAAAATAAGATGCATTTACATACACACATAATTGTGTACACAGATGTTAGAAGTAAACAGTGCAGTCTAGCTGCACGTTTGGGCAAATGGTTAGTACACGTATAATAGCGTCCATAGAAATATGGACACTTGTATTTGGGACAGCAATTGAAAATCTATAGATCTAGAGGAATTTATTGTCCAACAAAGAAATTCCCAAAGCAAAACATACCAGTTGATTAAATAAATACAAAAAATTAACAACACTAAAAAAAGGAAAGAAATCTATGTATATATATATATATATATATATATATATATATATAATAATAATAATAATAATAATAATACTTTATTGCAATTAATTATACAAAAAAAAAAAAAAGAAATTGCAAACGTCATGACAGATACAATATATTACATATGTGTTAAAACATATTCTTAGAAATTGCAAACGTCATGACAGATACAATATATTACATATGTGTTAAAACATATTCTTATACATCACATCCTTGCTGTAGAGAACCAAGATTTATGTATTCAAATACACTGTATGGTTCTAAACCAATTAAGAAATCACGAACTCTTTTTTTAAATATTAAGAATATCTTAATTTCTTTTAATGATTCCGGTAAACTATTAAAAAATTTAATGGAAGAGTAGCGAAGTCCACTCTCTATCAGCGTCAGGCGGTATCTATATATATATATAGATTTTTTATTGTATATACATGGTATATTAAGAGACTCTAAACTGTATTGTCTGGTGGCCTAATTAGTAAGGCAGCCGTCTAGCAAACTGCGGACACAGGTTCGAGTTCTTCTCCAGCAAACTTTATTTTCAGTGACGAGAAGAAGTGTAATTTAGATGGCCCGGATGGGTTTTTCTTAGATTTACGTAAAGATGAAGTGATTCGCTGAAATTTTTAATTAATTTCTGTGTTTTTATCAATGATAGAATGTCAGAAAATAATTAAATTAATTAATTAAATAAATTAATATATATATATATATATATATATATATATATATATATATATATATATATATATATATATATGTATATATATATATAGAGGCTTTTCGAACAGGGATATAACGATTTTGTCTTTTAATACGAACGCATCCTTAAACGCGTTTCATTGACTTGTCAACGTCAAAATGTCAGTCAAAGTAAACATTCTTATCATGGTGAAGTTCACGAACAAGCAACGTTTGGATATTATTAAAAATTACTACGTATTCAGGATCAAATTCTTGGTTATTCTTAGTATATAAAAGGTTTTCCAAAAGATACATAACAATTTTGTTTTCTAATATGAACACACGCTTGAACGTTTTTCATGATATACTTGATTTACGTTAAAACGTAAATCAAGGTTAACATCTTTATCATGGTGAAATTCGCGAACGAGAAATGTTTGGAAATTATTAAAAATTATTACCGCAATTCTGAGTCGGTGGTCGCAATTGTAAGAGCGCTTACTCCAATTTTCGGTCGTAATAATCGTCTCACGAGACAGCCTGTGCGTGCTATAGTGGATAAATTCGTATCAAAATATACATTATTGGATGTTCCTGTGCCAATGAGATAACGCACCGGTTGAAATACCGAAAATATCGTAGCCGTGAGTGCTTCCCTTCAAAATGAGCCAAATTAGTAAATTCCATACTATTTATAGGAATTGGAAAACCCTGAAACCGCATTGTGAAGAATATTGCGTAAATATCTTGGCTTACATCGTTACAAGATCAAATTAAATCAAGAACTGAGAGCCTTGGTCATTTGAAGTGCCGAAACCTCTCCAATTGGGCTCTTCTAAAATTTGAAGAAAAACCTGAATTTCGTCGAAAAATCATCTTTAGCGATTCAGCTCATTTTTGGCTTAATGGCTTTGTCAACAAGTAAAATATGTGTTATTGTACAGCAACAAACCCACATGTGCTTCAAGAGGTTCCATTACAACCACAAAAAGTGACCGTGTGGTGTGGATTTCATGCTGGAGGTGTGATTGGACCATATTGTTTTGTCGATGAAAATGATCGCCATGTTACGGTCAATGGAGTTCGCTATCGTGCTATGTTTGAAGACTATTTTTGGCCAGAATTGAGTGGACTTGACTTTAGTGTTATAGGGTTCCAACAATATGGTGCCACATGCCACAGAACTGGTCAAACAATTGATCTATGGGAAGTTCAGTAACCGTGTAATCTCGAGAAATGATCCGGTCGAGTGGTTACTTCGCTCATGTGATATAACGTTATTTGATTTCTTTTTATGGGTTTACGTTAAGGCGTTGGTTTATGCCAACAAGCCAACAACGTTAGAGGAGCTCAGAGATAATATCGGTCACAAAATTGCCGACGATCCGACTGATATCTGTGAAAGAGTGGTGGAAAATTGGCTGTAAAGAATCAATAGCCGCAAATGTGCTCGCGGTATACCGCGGTGGTAACCTGTATACTGCACGGAGTACACCGTTGGTGTTATAGTACCCCGAAGATAGAAATCTAGATGTGGAGGTCTGGAGACCTTATTAGTCAATTATAGGGTCCTAAACGCCTCATCCATCGATTCTGGAACATCTTATTTAGCTGTCAGTCGGCTATATTCCAGTTGTATTCACAGTTGTTGCATTTTTCACGAATAAATAATAAATTTATAATGTCAGTATTTGGATACGTATTTTGTTTTTATTTTTCATTTTTTTAAATAAATAATACACAATTAAACTGTAACTGAGGATGTTAAACTGATAGCAAATAACTGGTAACAGACGGATTAGTTGTTTGTTTTGAAGTTCTGAAGAAATTAAATGATTTTAATCGATTGTACAAATAATAGATAACTTGAAAACTGTAAGAGATAGGTATATGTAATTAAACACCATACGAAAGGAGATCAATTTGTATATCAGAATATGGAAAAATATGCAGTGTTCTATTTGAAAAAACAACTTATGAAGTTTTGAAGAACTAAATTTTTACTATATTATCACTGAAACTAACGTATATTTCCAACAGTTAGCTTACTTTTTTGAAGGAATTAATAGAAAATCATTGGACTAAACTTAATGAATTACAGGGGGGATACGTTGAAAGATTAAATAACTTCTTTCCAGAAACTTTTCTTATCTAGATTCGCTAATTAACGATGTGCCCTCGTATATGGACAATTCCTTATAGTTACGTGACAAATATTTACTTTAAAATGTTCTACTTTAATGTTTATAAAATAAAATACACACCTACAGTTTATTACATAATTGTGTATAGACATATATTCAAATGTCGTTTCAGTAGTGTGGAATATGTAACAATTAATGATTTACTTTCATGTATGCACTAGAGAAAAACTAGTATATATGATTAATAATTTACTTGTTTTTTTTTATGATAATCGGCAAGGCATAATATTGAATTTTTTTCCATAGAGAATACGCATTATGGAAAATTTTCAATGACCTAAAATATGTATTCAGTAGAAATAAAAGAGAAAATACAGATACTCGTTTTATTAAAATTACAAAACCAGCGTTATCATTACATATGGTGTATAAATCATTCAGAATAATTTCTACACAAAAATATAGCTAATTAAAGGATTTATTTGTGTGCCTGTATAATCTTAAAGCCTCTTTTACAATTTCAAGTGTAAAGTGACATCTGTTACTTCGACTGATCACCTCTTATAGTTCTTTTCTAGTTCTTACTAGATTGTTGGTTTGCAATAAATTGATACAATGTGATATCTACTTTTCTATTGTTTTCGTTGCTCCGGCGATCTAGATTTTTCATTTGTTTTAATTATACAAGAAATTGAGAATAGAGAGAAAAGAAAAATATAACGTTATTATTTTCAATATTTGCAAGAAGACAGTGGGTCATAATAAGTAACGAATTGCGGAGAACGTTGTTATTGCACGAGATATTTCAACTATTTTGGATATTCCCTCAGGTAGTTTCGATTCGCTAAATTAGATAGAAAGTGGCTTATAAATTCTGAATTCAAAAAACGTTGATGAATGGTGTGATGGTCATCGCAAAGGATAAAACTCCGTATCAGGCTGATCATATGCCTTCCGATATGAACAACCTTATGAGGCAGGCTGGAGCTTATCCACCGTAAGAGTACGGAAGAGTGCGATACGCTTGGTATGTTTGATTGATAGAGTTTACTCCTCCACTGTTACTACACCATACTTGTGTTTATACTGTAAATATTTGTAATAATAATAATAATAACCCAAGCTTTCACATTCCCCAACATCTTAACGCCAATTACAAAGGGCTTTGGCAGAGCATGAGTTATTATTATGCCCACGTCCCTGGTGCGACTTAAGATCTTTGTCTGCGAGCATTCACTTAAATGGAAAAGGGAAACTACCACCTGTCTGGACAGCAAACCATCGGACTTGAATCCGAGATCTCCAGCGTCTGAGTTGTCGGCCGGCGTTTATATTACACCAGACGTAGATTGCGATAACAATGAAATGTTTTTAGATGAATTAGGTCTCCTTCGTTAAACAAACACTGTATTGTTATAAGCGACTTTAACGGTGAGTGACAACTTTAACCATAAAAACTATAACGACAGAAAATCTTGTGAGGTATTTTATGCAAACGGAAAATTTATTATTATTATTTACTTTACTTAATGCTCGTTCTTGTACCTCTAGGCGTTAAAAGTGTTTTATTCTTTAATGAACTTTCTTCATTTTTTGCTTCTTACCACGCTTTGTCTCCCCTTTGTCGCATTTCAATGACGTACCTGTTCCATCCATCCATATTTTATGTAGTCTTCCTCGTTTATTCTTGCTTGTAATTCTGACTATGTCTTCATTTTCTAGGCTTTGCTATTACATTGGTATCTCATATTTTGCTTGTCCATCATTTTGAGCGGATGTTCGAATTATCTTAATTTTCTCCTCAATTATTGTTATGCTCAGCTTTGTTTTTATAATATATAATTGATTCGTATGTTCTTATATTAATAAATGAAATACGACGATCGCATATTTAAATAATGACGAATATTGCAGCATGTTATAACAATTGAATTGTTTGAATGAAATCATCGTCTAGAAACGCCTAAAATTTGTTAATTATGAAGGAGTGGTATTTCATCACGACACCGCGAGACCAAACGCAAGTTTAATCGTCCGTCAAAAGTTATCTTGGATGTTATAAGTTGTCACATCCACAATACTTTCCGGAACTTGCGCCTTCTGACTTCCATTTGTTTCATTTTGTTTAAGACCACTTGCGTGGTGTAACGTTCAACTCAAATAAAGTTATGAATCACCACGTTTTTTCGCCGATAAAGATAGGCCCTTCCTTGAACGAGGCATTATATTATTGCAAAAGGTTTCGTTATTGCACGAAGTATTTCGACCGTTTTGGATATTCCCTTAGCTAGATTCGACTCCCTAAATTAGACAGAAAGTGGCTTATAAATTCTCAATTCAAAAAACGTCGATGAATTTAGGATCATCATTATCGCGTAGGATAAAACCCCGAATCAGGCTGATGTATGCCTTTCGATATGAACAACCTTATGCGGCAGGCATTAGCTTATCCACCATAAGGATCCGGAAGAGGTTTTGGAAGAAAACTAGCAATATATAAATGATTGACCTGTTTTTATATTAATAACTGTAACATGACGACCATATACTATATATGTATAAATAATGACGAATATTGCCCCATACTATAACCGTTGAACGGGTCGATTGAAATTACCATCCAGAAATGTCCAAAGTTTATTAATCGTGAAGGAGTAGTATTTTATTACGACAACGCGAAACTATACATAAGTTTGATCGTTCATAAAAAGTACTTTTTGGCCGATAAAAATAGGCCTCCTTGAACGAGAAATTATGAAACAGTAAAAAATTTTCGAAAGAAAAAGTGTTTGAAGAAAACTGGTGATTTGTTTTTATATTAATAAATGAACATGACAACAGAATATATTTTTAAATGATGACGAATATTGCAGCATATTTTAAATTTGGAACATAAATAGGATTTTATTTAACAAAAGAGTCTAATGACCTTTGTTTAGTTGGCATATAGTGCCAATGATTTTACTCATTTGTCATGTTAATATCTTTTTTAAACATAAATGAACAGAAGCGCGTGCGACAACCTCTTTATATGCATGTTCTAACAAAAGATATGATTTTTATTGTTATTTTGTTAGACGACATTCAATAAAGTGATGGATTGCATTAACTTCCGAAAAATATTAGTTATTTAAATAATATAATTAAAAGCGAAGAGAGATTTGTGAAAAATTATGCCAAACCTTCATAATTTGTTCAAAAAAATGAAATGATTTTAGAAATTAGTATCAAACAACAAAATCGCTTTTTAAAAATATTTTCTATTCACTCTAAAAGTCTCCCAAACACAAAATGTAGTTAAAAGGTTTCTCATTTATCTCTTTGACTATTCACTTAGCTATAACCTCTAACAAAATTTACTTTCTTACACCTACTGTTACGTTAATCTGATTTGATTAACATGTGCGCTGATTCTGGTCAGAATATTATTTTTATTAAAGCAATTCTTTTATTGGTAAAAAATAAAATATATTATTTGCTTTTTAGGGGCGTGTTTGTATTTCTGAGTGTTAATTCGGAAAACTAAATCATTTCAAAAGATCTACTCTATCGTTGTATTGTTATAACCAGGACATTCATCGGTTTACGAAGGAAATACGATTTAGCTTACAATTCTCATTTTTCTTTAGAATATAATATTTTTCGGACCGAGCCTTCGGTCACTGAGTATATTAATAATTCTGAGATTTTTTCTGATCGTCTTTAGACAGAGTTGGTTTAAGCCGCTGCTTCGAGGGATTTACGCGTGGCTTTTTTGATATGGTTTCTAAATTGACACTTTGAGTACGAGGGTGGTCCCAGAAGCACCCGACCCAACAAAGAAAACACAAAAATTTGGAAAGAATTATATTTATTTTTCAACATAATCTCCGTTCAGCTCTATACACTTTTCCCAGCGATGTTCTATAAGTTCGACACCCATTTTATAGTAAGAACTGTCTTGCTCCTCAAAATAGCCATTAACTGACGACATCACTTCTTCATCGTCGTTAAATCTTTGACCACTGATCCATTTTTTCAAGTGTGGGAACAGAAAATAATCCGACGGAGCTAAATCTGGCGAATAGGGTGCATGCAGTAGCAATTCAAACTATAATTCATTAATTTTGGCCATTGCAACAACGGATTTGTGAGCCGGTGCATTGTCTTGATGAAACAACACTTTCTTCTTAGCCAAATGCGGCCGTTTCTGCTTGACTTCTTCGCTCAAACGTTGCAATAAAGTTGCATAATACTCGCCGTTGATAGTTTTTATTTTTTCGCATCCCAAAAAACCGATGTCATGACCTTGCCTGCAGATGAAAGGGTCTTCGCCTTCTCTGGAGCCGATTCTCCCTTTTGAGTCTATTGTTTTGAATGTTCCTTTGTCTCAGGTGTGAAGTGATGGATCCATGCTTCATTCATGGTTATGAAACGGCACAAAAATTCTGCTTTGTCGCTGTGAAACTTCGCTAAACACTCAATTGAAACATCTTCACGACAGTGTTTTTACTCGAGTGTGAGCAAACGCGGCACCCATCTTGCACACAACTTTCTCATGTCCAAATATTCAGATAATATGCGATGTACCGCACTTTTTGAAATGTCTACTATATCTGCTAGCTCGCGCACTTTCAGTCGACGACCATCCAGTACCGCTTTGTGAATTTTCTTCACTATTTCTGGGGTCGTGACCTCATTTGGTCGACCACTGCGATGCTCGTCTTGGCAGATCGTACGGCCTCGTTTAAACTCGGCTACTCAATATTTCACTGTTGTAAACGAAGGAGCAGACTCATTCAGAGTAGAATCCAGTTCAGCTTTTATATCGGTTGGGCGGAGGCCTTTCAAATAAAAGTATTGTATCACGTAACGATGACCAATTTTCTCCATTTTCTACAAATTCACTGAAAACGTTCACTATTGATGGCTGCCAAGCAAATACTAAACAACGTGGCGTCTTCGAACTTGAAACATATGCTTTATAGATTGTGTACTTTCTAATACAGTAATATTTTTCAAACAACTACCATGGGACCACCCTCGTAGATATAGTTATTTCTAAATGTTTTTATTCTGTTACTTATTTTATTTGTGTTTATGTATTGCCTATGGGAGAGTTGCACATTATGCTAACGGCAAAACTGAAAAAATGCTTGACGTGATATTTGAAATTACCTGCCGAACTTAGTTAAAAACAGGTGTCAGATTACAATCCGCAGAAAAAAAATTAATTGTAGGCCCGTGTAATTATCAATGCACTCTAAGTAAAACTATGATGATTGCACTGGATCTACTAAATACAAAAAATATTCGACAGGCCCGCTGCAGTACACCAGTTTTATATTCCAATTAGGCAAAAACGAGATATTATTTGCTACCACACGAGATTAGCTATAGATTTCATACGTTGTTATGTTTCTATTGTGACTTGTCATTCTTTTTCTTAACCCGTTGTTAAGATTGATTGCGTCTTACATTTTCGTTTAATAATTAAACTTTAAGAATCTTTTACATTATTATTTACAATAGTAAGTAATAAAATACAGTTTTCATTCGAAAAACTCTATTGCTCTGCATATTCGAAATAAAACGTCTTTCTGAAAATTATCCGAGGACAAAACAATCTTAAAATAGTTCAAGGAATAATTCTCTGGATTTTTTCCAGCAGGACGTCGTCTAACATACTGACGGCTTTTCATTCCAAATAATTGGTATTTAGATTCGTCAGTCAGTAGTACCTGTCGCCATTCATTATATCCCCAAGTTTCGTGGTCTCCGGCATATTTTAATCGTTTCTCTCTATTACCTTGTCGCAGTAAGGCTTTTCTCATGGCCACACATCCCCTCAAGCGTGATCTAAGCATGTATCGCCTTACTAATGAAGCATGTACCGAAGTACCAGATGTTCGCGCAAAATCTTGAACTAGTTCTGCGCTACGTAACTTTCTTACGATTTCTTAAAGAACTAACTTTTAAAAACTGTGCATCAGCTTTACTCAGCTTTTTTGCACGTCCACTTTTTGGTCTATCACTTACACTGCTGGTTTCAGTCATTCTTTTTATTGTTTCTTGCACGGCATACCGGGAACATTTCACTATTTTTGATGTTTTCACTTGACTATAACCCTCTTGGTGTAAAACAATAATTTTATTTCGGTCTAGTAATGCTATTATAGGCATTTTCTATCTACTATAACAATTTACAGCTCACAATTTTTTCATAAAATGAAAATTTCACTTGTAGGCGCGTTTTTTAAGAATCTAAATAAGTTCTATTGTGGAACCGCACTGTATCGTTTCTACCACTGAATTAAAAACAAAATCTTATAGACAAATAACTCTCCTTTGAAATTTTATTGCAGAGCACTGTGGTGCAATAAAATTTATTACGTTAATTCTCTTATCAGGCGGTCGATCTCACCCCTACTCGGAAGTATGATTTTATAAACTTGGAAATTTCCAGTGATTATATTTCTACCAATAAGTGAATCATTGTTGGATGTATTAAGTATTATAAATTAAATTAACTCAATAATTATTAGTAAAAACGTTTTAGTAAATAAGTTTTGGAAAATATTGTTAGGTGCTTCTTTCTTTTACACAGTAGTGTATATTCAAGAATCACTGTATAGTAAGTCGAAGATGACATTACAGTAGAGCTAAATAAAATTAACGTTCACGATTGTAATATGTTTTAATATTTAAAATAACAGGAAATGAAATATGAACATACCAAGCATACTTATTTATTCCAATGTGTTATTTTAATGTATCAATAATAGCAATACCGAAAAATGCATTGGGCACATTTTGTGTTCGGACCATCATTGCACTCGTCACGGCACACCTTACCACATCTGGGGAAGATGTTAAAAAAAATAAATTAAAATAAAGAGAAAATGTTGCAAATGAAAATAATTTATTTTACTTACGGACCACCATCATCAATGGCAATTGTAAAAACGATTATTAAGAGTAAGTGAAGAAACGTCATCAGTACTTTATTCATTTTTGCAATTAATATTTCGTTAGTACTAAAACATCAGGAATCGCTTTTAATCGTATTGATTAATTCAACTGAGCGTTCAAGACGTAAGAGATTGGTTATACAATACGTTTTCATGAAACTCCATTGTTGCGTTCTATTCACAGTATTATTTAGAAAAGTTATTAAATGAGAACAAAACTATTACTATTGATGATAAAAATTGAATTATGTTTGCCATTTTTGATTAAAGCGCATTTAATGAAAGTAAAACAAGTAATAGTAATAATTCATTCGATTCATCGTAGCCTTTTACGAACAAATGAATGACAAATGAAAACTTCATTTTAACATATCCTTTTTAAAATGATTAACATATTATAATAATAATATGTTAATAATAGCGTAACATACGAGGATAGTTTGACAAGTAGTGAGAATGATACATATGTAGGTGGCGCCCTAATTGGTAAAACAAATACACTATAAATTAGGTTGGCTATTTATGTTTATTCATGTTTACATTCCGATATTTAGATAAATCGGTTGATTAGTTTATTTTTGACAGCTGATTGAAAAAGAAGCAACACGTCGTTTTGTTTAAATGGAAAAAGCAAAGTATCGTGCGGTGATTAAATACTTCGTAATTAAGGGTATGAAAGCTACAGAAATAAAAGATGAGTTACGGGAAACATTAGGTGAATCTGCTCCATCATCCGCCACATTAAGCAGATGGGTAAATGAATTTAAACGTGGTAGAACAAGCTGTGTTGATGAAGCGCGCTCTGGAGCACCCAAAATCGTGACTTCTAAGGAAATGATTATAAAAATCCATAATATTATTACGCAAGATCGACGACTCAAAGTGAGAGAGATAGCAGACATGGTAAACATTTCAACAGAACGCGTACACCACATTTTAACGAAAGAATTGGGCCTTTCCAAGCTTTCGGCAAGATGGGTGCCGCCATTGCTTACGACTGATCAAAAGTTCACTCGTTTGCGCATTTCCAACGAGTGTTTGGACCTCTATAAGTGGAATTCGGTTGATTTTTGTAGGCGATTTGTTACTTGCGATGAAACATGGATACACTACAGTACACCCGAAACTAAACAACAGTCGAAACAATGGTTAGAACGTGGTTCTGCACCTCCAAAGAAAGCGAAAACCACTTTATCGGCAAACAAGGTGATTGCATCAATTTTTTTGGGATTCAAAGGGCATTTTGCTTATTAATTACCTTCAGAAAGGTGCCACAATAAACGGACAATATTATGCAGAACTTCTACAAAAATTAAATGTTGAGATTCGTGCTAATCGGCCAGGAATAGCAAAGAAAAATATTGTGTTTCACCAAGACAACGCTCCCTCGCATACCAGCACAGTTGCGATGTCCAAAATCTAGTTGCATTTAAAATTAGTACCGCACGCGCCTTATTCGCCGAATCTACCCCCTTCCGACTTCCACCTTTTTCCAAAATTGAAAACGGCACTAGGTGGAAAGAAATTTTCATCTAACGACGAGCTTATAATCTTCGTAAATGAGTATTTTGCAAGCCTTCCGGAATCGCATTTTAGAGATAGCATAAGGGCATTGGAGCACCGTTGGAATAAATGTATTGCTCTTTTAGGAGAACATATTGAAAAATAAAAATTATTTTGTATTTAAAAAATTCGTTTTTCTTTTCCATTCTCACTACTTGTCAAACTACCCTCATAACTACGAGGACTGAGTGATATAAAAGGTCCCCTTACTGGATGATGTCTACTCAATTTTATAGCTGATTTTATACTATTGGGTAACCCGAATACGAAAAACTATGTGTTATTTACTCAACATGATCTATCTATAGTACATGCACCGTTTTGTTCCTACATTTAAATCAAAATTTGAGCAATCATAGTCGTCTTAACCGAGAACATATTAAGTATTTATAATTAGTTTATTTCCTACTATTACTAGAACAAACTCGTATTTCTTTACACTTTTATCAACCTTTCTCAACAAAAAATTAAGAAAATCTCCAGAAGTCTTTATTTCTCCTAAACTACTTATGTAGGTTGTTTTAAAAGTTTTGCGGATAATGCAGAAAAAATCAATTATTTTAAGTGACTTTTTTTTCCAAATATTCGCCTTTATTAATGCATGAACTTCTGCATTCGGTGGAACCAGTTCCCAAAATGTTGGATTCATTGTTCTTCAGTCACTTCAGATACGAAGTTTTCGTACGCTTCCACCGTCGCTTCCGGGGCATCAAATTTCAATCTACGCATTTTGTCTTTTATGTATGTTCTATAGTTTCTTTGAATTGATGACATTGTATATAATTGTCGTTTTCTAAAGGGCCTTTAAGAATTTAACAATATTTTCTATCTTATTGCGTAACGATTACATTATCTTGTACTGCTAATACTATCCCTCTGTTTTTGGGAACAATTGTCCCATTTTTAGCCCTTACTATGATAATACGAGGGTAGCCGTTGATATTTCGGGAATAGCAAACAAAAAAAATTTTTGATTATCGAAAATAGTTTTATTGCTTTTCAAAACATTCTACTTGAAAATCAATGCACTTTTGCTTTTTACCATTCGGAATTTACCGTTCTACAACTCTCTAAAAGTACGGTTGCAACGTGACCGGTTTTTCCGAAAAAAGAGGCGACCATTTGTTGTGACGTGCTTCGAGCACGAACAACTTTCGTTGGTTTTGACTCATCTTGGAATACCCACACAGTCGACTGTTGTTTATTATCAGACCCATACGTATAGATCACGTATAGATTCACCTGTAATGACTTTATAAATGTTCTTCGAAGCACCGCCAATGTATTCTTTGGGCATTTCTCGGCACCAATCGACGCGAGTCCTTTTTTGAACGGTTGTCAAATTATGTGGTACCCAACGTGAACGTAGCTTCTTAACGGCTAAATGTTCATGCAGGATCTTATGCACGCTGGTGTTACTAATACCTAGAAATGCCTCGATCTCACGGTATGTTACATGACGGTCTTGCATTATTAATTCAGACACACCATTAATGTTTTTCCATACAACAACATTTGCGGGACGACCTTCACGAAATTCATCGTCCAAAGAACGCCGTCCAAGTTTAAATTCACTTATTCCAACAATATACAGTAGTTTTCGATGGTGTTTCATCACCATATAAAGAGTTCAGCTCGTCGATGCCATTCTTATTGAGATAATCAATTCCGAAAGTTATGAAAAATAATTGCACGAAAATTTTAGCGAGTTAATTCCATTTTTTCGTTGACATAAAATTTTCAAGTTTCTGTCAATAATAGAAATAGCGACCGGATAATAAAACTGTCAAGGTAAATATATTGTCAAAAATGACAAACTTCACGGTGTAATCATCAGATTGGGGGCAACACTGACAATGTTGCCAGTTCCCGAAATATAAACGGCTACCCTACAATATGTCAAGTATGATTCTTGAATGGCGTGCCGCGAATCTTCATGACTGAAAACTTCATTTTAACATCTCAACACATTTCTTTAAAAAGGTTAGGCGTGTTAATTCTACATATTTTAATAATAATATTTTGCCCGTTTGTGGCAATCGGGTAAAGCAAATAAGTTTGAACTAAACTTTCTCTTAAAGGGTTTAACCCCGACGGACATAAAAAAGAGTTCAATTCTACTTTACAGTATCTTTCTTCTTGGTTTTCGGTGGTAAAAAAGTGGGCTCTTGAATTTAAATGAGGTGAAGAACACTCGAGACTCCCAAAAACCGCTACGACTAACGAAATCGTCACAATGTCCACTACGTCGTCATCATTATCGAGAAATCGATAAGGCACTATTACAGAAATATTTCGAAATATCGAGTACCCGATTCATCCCAACACTAGCTGCGAACAATTTGTGATCTTCCCTCGTATATCGGCATAATTTTCTTTCACTTAATCGATGCTATAATTCTTAAAATATCCACTGAGGGTATATTGTTTAACATATCGTGTATTTGTATCTTACACAAAGGACATTCAAAATTTCGAATAATTTTTATACGCACAATGAATGAGATGTAAACAAAATTATCTAATAAATATTTACCGGTGTTGTTTATTATGTTTACTTACGTTATAAGCACGACAATAGTAAACATGTCATCCTTGTACTAAATAGTTAATCATGTTTTTCGCATTATACGAATACCACGACGAGATTTCTATATACAAACGTGATTGCACAAGCTATTTATATAAAACTATGTAATGCAAGTAACAATATGAAGAAATGTTTGCCTGTTGCCGCCCTACGCATTACATATTTCTAAAATTTATGAACAATAATAAAATAGATACATTTAATACCATATGATATACAGTCAACGTGTTATCGATACAACAACAAATAACAAAAGTAATTAGAAACAGTTATAGTAGAAGAATTTACTACATATGCAAAAAAGAAGTAATTTTGAGAAATTTTAACGGAACCTCTATGTTTAATGACCACCAACCATTACATAAAGGTGCCCAAGCTTTAGATATCTTTGAGTTCCAAAGGTTAGCAGCCTTTTTCATGAGAAGTTCGTCAAAATGACAAGGACTTTTATCGACTACTTCTTTGCACTTAAATAGGTTGGTTGTCGAAAAACTCATGTATTGAAAGGAAATTTAATTTAATTAAAACTAATCTAATGAAGTAAACCATTAGAACGAGCGAATTTTCCCAGTTCCCCAACTTTTCATTGGTAAACGTCCAAGATGATGACGTTTCGGCATACGTTTAACGTTTAAATGATCGTCACACAGATTTCAAAACCAGGTTTGAGGATGTTTTGACTATGGAAATACAATGCTGGATTATCGATCTAAGTCGGATATCACAATACAAGACGAACTGATCCGAATAAGTAAGAAGGAAGAATTTAATTCCGATCGAACCATGCAGTTCATAATGGAGTAACATCAGTTCTGGCTTCAGAATGATATACTTGTTGCTTATCCTGCATTATGGACTAGCGACAAATTTTTGATAGCTTTTCTTCATACCTCGCGGAAAGAAGTAACCAATATTCTTACAAAAAAAAAAGAAATCGGTTGCAAATTACTGGCTGTAGAGATCTGAGGCTATACCTCACTAAATTGAAGCTAAATATGGAGCAATTGCCATCAAAGCATTAGGTGCGTCCCTCCCAATAACAGCATTATTTGCATATTACTTATATATACCAGGTGTACCGGAAAGTCATTATCGGTTTTTTTCGTAAAAAATCTACATAGTTTTCAAGAAAATGGAAAAATTTATTTATTCAAAGTATTGGAGATTTGATTCTAGACATCTTGCCCATCTTTCAGACAATTTATTGATGCCATCCCAAAAAAACTGTTTGTCCTTTGAGCAAAACCATTCATCGAGCCATTTTCTAACTTCTTCGAAATTGGCGAAGTGCTACTCTGCAAGCGCGTGACCCATTGATGCGAAAAGGTGATAGTCCGACGGGGCAAGGTCTGGAGAGTGTGATATTATGTCCCATCTAAGTGCTTTCAACGCTTCCTTGACCGGTTTTGCTGTATGAGACGGCGCGTCACCATGCTGTAAAATAACTTTACCGTGTCTTAAGGTCCATTCTGAGTGTTTTTCTATCAATGCATGGTTCAAATTGATTTGTTGTCGGTAGCGATCAGTATTAACTGTTTCACCAGGTTTCAACCGTTCGTAATACACCACGTTACTCTGTTCCCATCAAACACAGAGCATTGTCTTATGACCAAAACGATTTGGCATTGGAGTCGAAGGGTCGGCTTCGCCAGCTGGTAACCATGATTTTTTGCGCTAAAAATAAATCCATTTTTCATCACCGGTCATTATTCGATGCAGAAATGACTTTCACAGATAATTTTTCGATTTTCCATTTGCTTCTTATTCAATTGATGTGGCACCCATTTTCCCATCTTTTGGATTCTTCCCGTTGCTTGTAATCGGTTGCTAATTGTTTCTTGGGTCACATTTAACGCTTCTACCAATTGTTTTTGAGTTTGAGTTGACCCTTCATTCAATAACTCCTGCAGTTTCGCATCTTCGTACTTTTTCGGTCTACCAGAACGTTCTTTGTCTTGCACATCGAAATCACCACTTTTGAATTGCCGAAACCACGCCTCACATGTTTTTATGATTGGAGCATGCTCATCGTAAGCTTCTACCAGCAAACGATGACTTTCACAGGCCCTTTTCTTTTGATTAAATAAGATAAGTAATACGTGAGGCAAATGCACTTTTGTAGCCACGAATCTTGACATTTTCAAAGAGATATAAATCTATGACAATGCTACTTTCGCAAAATACAACATGCATGGTTTTGAAACTTGAGAATAAAATGACATATGTGTCAAATCATAACATTACATACTTAAACCTAGCGACATGTGTTAGAAAAACCGGTAATGACTTTCCGGTACACCTGGAATATATGTATAATTTTATGTAAGACTTTTACTAGGTTCTGATTTGTTTCATCAAAAATCCAAATTTTCATTTACATTTTATTTTTCCGTTTGTTGTTTAGACGCCGTATTATGTTGACCAGGGACTTCTTATTGAGCAACGAAGTACCAAAAAGAATTTTTAATTTTTCGCCTTTCGGACAGAACGAAGAATATTCATTTCGCGGCACAGACTACTATGCTTTGCTTGAGAGATATGATTTTCAAGAACTGTCTTTGCGAATCTTTCGAGTGCCACGTTTTTCGAGTGTCAAGTTTACTCTTAAATTAATCAATATTATTATTGATTCTCCGTCATTACTTTCACATATTTACTTTCTTGTGCTCTCTCCCGGAAGCCGGTCGCGAAGATGTACTTCGCGTCCCGAGAGCAAGAACCGAAACATTATGCTAAAGAGTCAAATATACCATAGGATTAGAAGTTTTAATGAACATTTTTAAAATCTTTCAATAGTTATAATATTAAGTACAGAAGTCATTATTTCCTTTTTGTTATTGCTTTGATTGGTTTCACATTTAGAATTTTTTTATTATTATATTTATTTATTCGCTATATTCGCCTAAATATGCATTGTCCTGTCAATGAATGTAATCTGTTGGACAATAAAGATTACTATTATTATTATTCTTTTATATTAAGAACATTTACAAAATGGTTTAGTTAGGAATTTTAAGAAGAACGAAAAGGTGGTGGGCTAATAAAATCAAACACGTTAAAGTCCCCTACAATAATAAAAGGTTGATAAACTAGGTAAACTTCTCCCGTCCTAACAAATATTTCAAAATCCCCCTGAAATATCATTTTACATTTCTTTAAACCGTTTTTACTTTAAAAATAAAATCACACGTAAATTGACCAATCGTTTTGTCGATAGCTTCCGATCGGACCATTGTGAAAAATTACATTTAATGATATTCACACAGAAGCTCATTGTTTCGTTATATGACGAATGTGTTCTAATAAAAAAAAAGATTAAAAGCAGCGACCGCGTACGAAACGCCCTTCATACATGTTCCCAAGTTACATTGAACACGAAATACATAGGTACACTACTGGTAAATTAATATTTTAATTGCACAAGTGTGAGGTAGGATGAGTGAGCAATGACCATCCAATGACCTGAACGTTCGATGCTTTCCCGGAAACAGAAACAAAAGCATATCCGGACACCGTGGACATGAAGAGCAGCTTCTATCAGCAGCCCCATGGAGCAGTGGACAGTTGGTGTTTGTGGGTGAAAGTGATAACATTTGAGCAGAATCAGTAAGTCCATCGCTAAATTTGACGAATATTTTTGGTAATTGGAATGCACCTGCACCTTTAAATAATTTAGATTTTAATCATCTATACAGTACGAACTTTGGTTTTAAAAATAATTTAAAGTATATCACATGCAATTCGCACATATACATATATTATAATACATGAAAGTTTTATTGTATATCTATTATCAAAACAATCCGATCAATATACATATGTATGAAAAAGTAAAAATTTTTAAATTAAAATAAAACTATAGTAATTGCTTGAAACTAAACGTTTATGGCACATTATATTCGCGACTTATCACATAAGATTATATGTCAAGCAACAGCTTTCACTCCAATCATTTAAAATACCATCAAGGGTTCCACATAGTTCCAATTTGGGGCCATAATTGTTTCTGTAAGTTATTGACGATCCTACCGAAATTGTTAATTGTAAACTCTTGACGTTTTCGAATATTAACTCATTAAATAATTGCGTGAATCTGCAAGAAGACCTAGAAACTATATTTAAATGTCGCGCATTACAAAATTACAGTACTTACTTTTACAAGGAATTTCGGTTTTATCTAAAACATTAAGTTGTAATAGTTTCAAAGATCTAGAAGATCATTTGTTTTGCAATACAAAATGAGGGGTTTAATCTCGCTTAATACAAAATATTTTGCAGATATATCATTACTAAAGATGCTATTCTTTTCATTTGTATTTGTATGCTGTCATCATTTGGTACCCGGTAAAGAAAATTTATAAAAAAACCATCAAGAATATATTAAAAAAAAACAGTTCCTAAAGCATTCATGGATTAAAATAAACAATATCTGTGGAGAAGAATTCCACAGCGTGTATCATTGGGCACTTTCGCTGTGACAATCTTAGAAAGAAGTACAATTCTAGTTTTTTCTTTCTCTATACATAACTCCATAATACAATTATATATTTGAATGTTGCGTGTTGCAAAATATGTGGTACTTACTCTCATAAGGAATAAAAATTCAATTCTCTTTAACTCTTCCGATGGAACTTAAACGGTAGTTAGTTGTAATAGTGCCTCTAGGAGTCACTATTGATTATAAATTCTTATTTAATAAGAATATTAATAAGATTATTTGTTTTGCAATACAAAATGATGGGTTTAATCTCGCCTAATACAAAATATTTTGCAGATATATCTTTACTAAAGATGCTATTTTTTCGTTTGTATACTGTCATCATTTGGTAACCGGTAAAGAAAATTTATAGAAAAACCATTAATAATATATAAAAAAACAATTCCAAAACATTCATGGATTAAAATGAACAATATTCGCGGAGAAGAATTCCACAGAGTGTATCATTGAGCATTTTCGCTGTGACACTCTTAGAAAGAAGTATAATCCTAGTTTTTTCTTTCTGTATACATAATTCCATAATATAATTATATATTTTAATGTTGCGCATTATAAAATATATGGTATTTACAATGAATAAAAATCCAATTTTGTTTAACTGTTCAGTTGTAACTGAAACATTGGCTAGTTGTAGTTCCAAAGACCTAGGAGTTACTACTGATTATAAATTCTCATTTAATAACAATATTAATAAGATCATTTGTTTTGCAATACAAAATGATGGGTTTAATCTCGCCTAATACAAAATATTTTGCAGATGTATCTTTACTAAAGATGCTATTCTTTTCATTAGTATGCTGTCATCATTTGGCATCCGGTAAAGAAAATTTATAGAAAAGCCACTAAGAATATATAAAAAAACAATTCCTAGAGCATTCATGAATTAAAATAAACAATATTTTTGCAGAAGATTTCCACAGAGTGTATCATTAAGTACTTTGGGAGTGACATTCTTGGAAGAAAGTATAATTCGAATCTTTTCTCTCTCTACAATATAACTATATTTGAATGTTGGGTATTACAAGAAATGAAAATCCAATTCTGTTTATCTGTGAAACATTATAACGTTGTAATAGTTTCACAGACCTAGGGAACACTACTGATTATAAATTTTCATTTAATAATAATGTTAATAAGATCCTTCTTTTTGCAACCAAAATGATGAGTTTAATCTTGCGTAATGCAAAATACTTTACAGGTTTATCCCCATTAAACATATTCTGCTCTTTAATGTGTATGAAGTTTGGTATACTGATATCATTTGGCTGCTCCATTGGAACTTAAACAATAGCTCGTTGTAATAGATCCAAAGATCTAAGAGCCATTACTAAATATAAATTTTCGTTTTATTGGGCTTAATCTTATGTAATACAAAATAATTTGCCAATATATCCTTACTAAAGATATTATTCTTTTCATTAGTACGCACGAAGCTTCGTATACCGTCATCATTTGCTATCCGGCTTACAAAATTTATAGAAAAACCATTAAGAATATGTAGAAAAAATCCTAAAGCATTCAAGGATTAAAATAAACAATATCCTTGCAGAAGATTTCCACAGAATGTATCATTAAGCACTTTAGGTGTGACATTCTTGGAAAGAAGTATAATTCGAGACTTTTCTTTCTTCATAAATTACATAATCTATGAATTGTCCATTCAAAGTAGATTAGCTTTTTATATTCCTCTATATGCAGCTAAAAACGTTACAATATTTTAACCGTTGTCAAGTCGTATCAAATAAATGCACAGATCACCTGTCACGGCAAGGTGCAATGCTTTAACCGAAGATATTTAAATTGTGATGTATTCAAATGTACATTTAAAAACCAGTTGCTGGACACTAAGTAGTATCAGTAATATTGAATATTAAACTTTAAGTTATTATTTGTTTTAGTGTTGAAATAATTATTTTATATATTTTATTTAATTACTAAAATAATTATTTTACTGTATTTTATTTTGTTTCATGTCAGTTTTATTATATTGACATATTGAAAAATAAATACATTACTATTTATGATTGTGCTATCAGAAAAGTCTTCAACAACTAGTGCATGGATAAGGGTTTTAAGCGACTCAATTTAATAAAATATTTGCATTTACGATAAATAAAGTCCATAATATGAAACACAGAAGAGGCAATACAAGAAACGTGATACGAAAAACTAAGCTTCTTATCGAAAACGACTCTCAAAAAGATATCTTGCATGTGTTCGATTTCGATGTTATCGAATGGTAATAGGAATTGTTATTGATTGCGTTCCTAGTACATGACACAAAAAAGCGTTTCTTTACATTTAGATTCAGATTATTTAATGAAGACCAGTTACTAATCGCATCCATACTTATTAGCAAGAGATTCATTTCTTAGCTTCACTATAATTTTGAAATCAACATAGGTCTTTACGAAATAATTGGAAGTAATCGTTAATTAAAATGCTAAAGAACAATGGTCCGCTGTAATTAGAGATTGTTTGGTATACGAGGATACTTTGACAAGTAGTGAGAATGACACATAGGTGGCGCTCTAATTAGTAAAACAAATGCACTGTAATTTAGGTTGCCTATTTATATGTTTACATTTCGATATTTAGATAAATCGGTTGATTAGTTTATTTTTGACAGCTGATTGAAAAAGAAGCAACACGTTGTTTTGTTAAACTGGAAAAAGCAAAGTATCGTGCGGTGATTAAATACTTCGTAATTAAGGGTATGAAAGCTACCGAAATAAAAGATGAGTTACGGGAAACATTAGGTGAATCTGCTTCATCATCCCCCACAATAAATAGATGGGTAAATGAATTTAAACGTGGTAGAACAAGCTGTGATGATGAAGCGCGCTCCGGAGCACCCAAAATCGTGACTTCTAAGGAAATGATTATAAAAATCCATAATGTTATTACGCAAGATCAACGACTCAAGATAGCAGACATGGTAAACATTTTAACAGAACGCGTACACCACATTTTAACGAAAGAATGGGGCCTTTTCAAGCTTTCGGCAAGATGGGTGCCGCGATTGCTTACGACTGATCAAAAGTCCACTCGTTTGGGCATTTCCAATGAGTGTTTGGACCTTTATAAGCGGAATCCGGTTGATTTTTGTAGGCGATTTGTTACTTGTGATGAAACTTGGATACACTACAGTACACCCGAAACTGAACAACAGTCAAAACAATGGTTAGAACGTGGCTCTGCACCTAAAAAGAAAGCGAAAACCACTTTATCGGCAAACAAGGTGATGGTATCAATTTTTTTGGGATTCAAAGAGCATTTTGCTCATTGATTACCTTCAGAAAGGTGCCACAATAAACGGACAATATTATGCAGAACTTCTACAAAAATTAAATGTTGAGATTCGTGCTAAACGGCCAGGAATGGCAAAGAAAATGATTCTGTTTCACCAAGACAACGCTCCCTCGCATACCAGTACAGTTATGATGTCCAAAATCCACGAGTTGCATTTCCAATTAGTACCGCATGCGCCTTATTCGCCGGATCTAGCCCCTTCCGACATCCACCTTTTTCCGAAATTGAAAACAGCACTAGGTGGAAAGAAATTTTCGTCTAACGACGAGCTTATCACCTTCGTAAATGAGTATTTTGCAAGCCTTCCGGAATAGCATTTTAGAGGTGGCATAAGGCCATTGGAGCACCGTTGGAATAAATGTATTGCTCTTTTAGGAGAATATATTGAAAAATAAAAATTATTTTGTATTTAGAAAATTCGTTTTTCTTTTCCATTCTCACTACTTGTTAAAATACCCTCATATTTCTCCTTTCGCCTTTTGCAATTGGGCTCGATTTATTCTTACAAACCTTATTTTTACAAATGTCTCCAAAAAATGAATATGCAGGAATTAAATCACACGAACAGTGCGAATGATTAATATAGCAGGAAATTACACGTTCTGGAAATTGTTTTTAAAGTAAAACGATTGTATCTCAGCCTACCAAAGATAATTCGTATCCATATTTTCCAATTAGTGTCGAAAAAATTGTTTAGCATGTTTCAATAGCAAATAAAAATCACTATAATCGCATTTCCTAAATTGTTTTCAAAAAATTCGAACCAATAACGCTTCCAATCCAAGTGCTATACAAACGAACAATTTTCTAGGGTTTATTTCTTTTCTCAAAATTTTTGTCGACTTTATTATAAGTGAGATTGGCTTAATATATTCCGTTATAAAGTTTTTTAATAAAATGATTAAAAATACCTTTCTATATTTCGGAGAAATATTTTTAAAATACTTTACAATTTAGAACGTACACCATAGAATGCTATTTAAATTTTTAAATGTCATATATTGTAATATTAATAATTATATATAAACCTATAATTAAGTTATTTTACTATGGAAATTCATGAAAATTATTGTTTTCTGCTATTCCATCGTTAATTAAATTTATAGAAATCAATTAAATTTTCATGAATTCCCATCGTAAAAGAACTTAATTATATGTTTATATATAATTATTAACATCATAATAACTTGACTGCGAGTTTTTAAAATAAATATTAGATCTGTTTCCATAATGAAATTTATGGCGTATTAAAGTACTCGAAGTTGTATTGCCTGGTGGCTTAATTTGTAGAGCAGCCGTCTAGAAAACGGCGGGTAGAGGTTCGAGTCCTTCTCCAGCGCAGAAATTTTTAATTGATTTCTGTAAATTTAATTAACGATGGAATAGCAGAAAATAATAATTTTCGTCATATATTCTAGTTATGTATGTATAATTATTGTTTCTTCTCTCTTGTGCTGGCATTTGCTTTTACTTGCAAAAGAAGGCACATATGTTGTTATTTTTATATTATTATTATTATGGGATATTTTCCCACATTTTCTCAGTCTAATACCTGAAAATATTTCATTCAACTCACATATCTATGGGTTAGAGTTCGGACTGTACGCATCTGATATTGTACGGTTTTATTATCTATCACGAAACCGTATTTATTATAAATGTCAGGATGTTTTGTGCGCTTATTTGAAGATGGTTGTCACAGTTGCTATTATGTTGATTGAATGACGAACTTCAAGTTATGAGATTTTCTATTGTTGAGAAATTTACTAAATATTGATGTTTTGATAATTACGTTTTACATATTTGTGTGTATGTGGATTTATTTCTCAAGTTTTTATGTAAATAAGAAAATATTACTATTGTACAGCTTCAATTTTACCTATCACATAACAAACATTATGTAAATTTATGAAAAAGTTTGATTTTAAATGGGGGAAAGGAAGTCGAAAAGAAATGTGGAGACGTAATTATTTATGTATTATAGGAAAGTTTCGTGCATTGGAAAAGAAAATCTACTATTTAGATCAGAAATGGGCAAGTGCTAGTCATACAAAACCAAATGAGTATGTGGAAAGTACTGTAACTTGTGCTCGGCGTTTATTGATGGATTGTTACGTGCATTAGCATGATTCTTTTGGACAAGAGAAACATCTGATTATGTTTCGGATTGGTAACGAAACTGGTTTTGTTAATAATAGTCGTTTAGTATTTGAGTCGGAAAAGAGAGGTGACCACCATAAAAACATGTATAGCGAAGTTATTTCCGAGTTGGCGGGAAATATATAACCGACCCTTAAACCTGGATCTGTGTGATAGAGATACATCATTTATATTATTATGGCGTAGATTTTTCTTATATTTTCTCAGTCTAACGTTCGAAAATTTTTACTCAACAATGAATTTGAGCTCAGACTATATCCGGCTGATATTGTACAGTTTTATTGTCCGTCACAAAACAGTATTTACTACAAGTTTTATATTTTGTGAATCCATTTGAAGGTGGTTATCATAGTTGCAATTGTGTTGATTGAATGGCGGATGAATATTAATCTGGTTATGAGATTTTCTAGAAGTGATGAAAAATTTTCTAATTATGATATTACTGTTGCTTTTATAATGACCTTTTTATATATTTGTGTATGTAAACTAATTTCAATAACAAACCACGTTATTGTTAAACTTTTAACTTTTGCTAGATTTCCATTTTGATTTTTTTGTCGGGTATTACTAACCGTTCTGGTCTGTTAGCTACTTATGACAATATCCCTGTTCGAGTGTAAATACGAAGAAGAGGTTAGGGCGAGGGTAAATGACATTCCGAGAGGCAATTTCTTGTATTATTATTACCAAATCCAGATCATCTACACAGAAGCATCCAACAGTAGTTTTGTTTCAATCATTTTATTAATTACAGGAAGTCTAAAATGTAACTAACCATGTTATGCAATAGAAATGTATCTACACGGTATAAAAATTATTTGCTTTTACTAGTTTTTCAATTCTCGGACTTCCCCTGTGATTGCTTAAAATAAAAATTAATGAAAATAATATAATTGAAAAACTCTTTTGCTGTAATACCTGTTACTGCTATCAGAACTGATACTATTGTTACTGCTTCTTAATTCTAAGGCTCTGTTAATTCGATAACAAATGTACATTTTGCTATTTTTTCTGGTTATTTTTTTGTGTATAATGTTTATATCATTTGGTATCGCAATGTCTTATATGAAGTTTCTTTTGTTTTTTTTTAAATGAGTCTGTTTTCTGTAATCGTAATTCGTCTGACTGTGTGTACTGTTTTATCCCAGTATAGGTTATAATAATTACTGCCAAAGATACTTTCTGGGCTGTATTTGTAATATATTATGTTGGCTTTTACAAGTTGATGTTTGAGTGCAAGTTCTTGATGTATAGTTTTTCTTGTAATATTGTGTCTTTCTGGTAGTCTATGTAGTAGCATGTATCATAGTTTATATTCTCCTGTTATATGTTCTATAGTTTCTTTAAATTGATGACATTGTCTATAATTGTCGTTTTCTAAAGGTCCTTTAATAATTTAATTTAATTTTCTATATTTCTTCGTAACGATTACATCGTTTTGTGCTGCTAATACTATGCGTCTGTTTTTGGGATTAGTATATGATAATTAGAGCATGGAATTATATGCATTTGCATATTCTATAGTATCGATATGCCAAGAAATTTTTCTCATATCCACAAGAATTAAACAAAAACAAATGTAGAAAACCAATTTTCATTTTGCATATTTTGCATATTTTCAGAAATTAATGCATAAATCAGAATAAAATGCATATACGTGCTTATTTGTATAATTTAAATTTTTTGTTAAATTAAATAAAGCAAATATTGCCCACACTGCATTTTGAGATCTGGGGTTCCCCTACATTTTACAAACCGCCTGGTATCGTATCGGCAAAAACTGGGATTTCCCTATTTTCTCTACGCTTTGCTACGAGTCCCACGGCCATCGGTTGTCTTTCGGTTTCATTTTGGATTTGTCAGGTGTCGGTCGTTGATTTTAAAACGAAGTTATGATGCCACCAACACAATTTTTGATAGCTACATGGATAAAGGATTATCCAGAACTTTATTTAAATTTAAACAAGGTGTTTTGTCGATATTGCAGCAAAACAGTAAGTTTACTTTATATTATTTTTGATTTGCATTTGGTACCAAAACAGTTTTCGAATTAATAGATTCCATGTAACAAAAAATTTCAAATTATACAACATATTGCTACAGCATCGCATACAAAATATAAGAAGAAAATGAAAAATACAAAATAATTAACGCTTAATGAAACAATTTCTTCGGCATCAGTCTGTGAAAATAGAAAAGAATTTTGATTTATCTGAAGCCTTTGTTAGTGCCAATATTCCGCTTATGAAATTACAAAATCCAACTTTTAAAGCGTTTTTAGAGAAGTATTGTGGTAGACCAGTACCAGTTGAAAGCACTTTTAGAAAAAAATATATGAACAATGTTTTCGAAAAAAACATGAGTGAAATTAGGGAGTTAATTGGAAACAATTATATTTATTTTATAGTCGACGAAACAACTGACACTTCGGGCCCATTTATCGCCAATTTATTAGCAGGTGTACTGAGTTTCTGGTCAAGCGTATTTAATTGGTTTGAAACAATTGGAGAAATCAAACAATGTAACTAGGTCACAGTTTATGAACGAAGTATTAACAAGTTTCTATTTATCCAATGCTGTCCCTACTGGAAAGGTTTTATTGGTGTTGTCAGACGCTGCTATATATATGACCAAATCTGCACAGACTCTAAAAGTATTTTATTCAAAAATGATACATGTCACAGGCTTAGCTCATGGCGTGAATAGGATAGCAGAAGAAATTCGTAACCAATGCCCAGATGTAAATTGTTTAATCAATACGGTCAAGAAAATATTTGTAAAAGCACCCCTCCGAATACAAATGTATAGTACAAAGACAGTTTACCTAATACTCCTTTGCCACCTCATCCAATAATTACAAGGTGGGGTACGTGGCTAGAGGTCGCATTTTTTATGCAAATTATGTGAATGATATTGCAGTGTTAGTGTCAAAATTTTCTGATGATTCCGCAGCTATTAAAGAGTGTAAAAATATTTTAAATATTCCTACATTAAATCAACAACTGGCATTTATCAAAGCGAATTTTAGCTTTATTACGGAAACGTTAACGAAATTAATTACAGATTTCAAAAATAAGGTCAACCAAGTTAAAGGTAAAATTGGTGATTCTATAAAAACGAAGATGCAAGACGTATTAACAAAAATACAGGGTTTGATGAACTTACTAAAATTTCAAATATTTTAAATGGAAATTATGAGGCTTCTATAATAATGGATGCCACCTCTATATGCATATTTAAGTTTTCATCAATATTTACAATATTATAAAAAATAAAATGTAATATTTTATAGTTTCGTAGGTTTGTACTTTACATTAATTTATCAATTTATCTTTTGTAATACAAACAACTTGTTTAAATAAATTTTGTAATTTTATTGTGTTTTTGTACGTCAATTTTTTCTTTGAATTCAATCAGTGCATATTTAACTAAATTGTTGCATAATTTTTAAAAAAACTGTTGCATAATTTAATAAAATATTGTGCATATATATGCGGATATTTTCAGGGTTTTTAATGCATATAATTCCGTGCTCTAATGATAATATATGATATTTTTTTTCTTTCGTTGCCTTGTTATCCTCGCCTTTAATCTCATTTGAAATAAAATGATATTTACACAAAAAACAGATACGTTATATGTATTATTGACATAAAATTTAAAAATCGCAGTAGAAAATGACGTTTTCGTAAACTTAAAACTAAATCAACAAAAAATGTAAATGTTTAAAAAAACCACTTATTTGCCGGCGGATATTCTTTAAATTTACTTTGTGACCATTAAAATATTTTACTTTCTTCTTTACTTTTACAATCAACGAATATTTATCATTATAATTTATTTTTAATGAGCCTTTCTAGTTGAATAACATTTGCATCGAACTGATATCTAACAACAATTGTAATATGTTAACGAAGGAAAACACGAACACGAAAAATCTTAAACGGGTATTTCTACATATCAAAAACACTTTCTGCGTATAATTCGGGTTTGTCGTAACCGAGTACTTCCGGAGTATCGACTCCCAGCTCGCATATAACAGGCGCTATTTCCTGTACAATATATGGATATATTTCGCTGCATTTATTTCCCGTCTTGTCCTTGACTGCTTCTAAGAAGCGAACAGCAAGTGAATAATCGTTTACGCGACGGCAAGCATACATAACTGCAATTATTACTTTGGGATCGGGGACCATATCCAAACCAAGAAGATCAGTCATGCCTTGACGAACGTCCCAACCGTCGATATCTTGACGATTGAAAAACTTTATGTATCTGAAAGAGAAATTCAAGATGACAGAAAATGTATTTGTTAAAACTAGATATTCCTAAGTAATCTGTATTTGTTGTTGTAAATTTATGTAATAATAATAACTTTTATTTCCGTAAGTTATGCCTAACAGTGTAAAATACAGTCTAACGTAACAAAATAACTTACAAGGTTGTTCAATAAGTTTTGTCGTTCGATAAGAAAACCACGGTTTTATGGTTGAAATACATTTTATTATTTAATATAACCTTCCTGAACTTCAATACATGTGCTCTAGTGATCTTATAATTTATGGATTCCATCCCTCAAGTGAGAATCCGGAAGACTACAAAATACGCTGCTTTATCTCTTTGTACGATGAGAATTGTTTTTCACACATGCATTTTTTGAGATATGGGAACAGCCAGAAGTCATATGGAGCTAAATCTGACAAACAAGGTGGATGTTGTAACAATCCGTACTTTAATTCACTGATTCTTGCCATGGTTTCTTGAGCTGTGTCAAAGGATGCGTTGGAGGATGAAAAATGATTTTTTTTTGTAAACCAGGTCTTTTCTCACGAATTTTTTCATCCAGCTGATCGAAAAGGTTAGAATAGTAATCTGAGTCTGTTGTTTGTAGTTTGGAAGTAATTCACGAACAAAATTCCTATTGCATCCCAAAAGACTAATGCTAACACCTTCTTGGCCAATTTCAGAATCCTAACTCGCTTTGGAGTAGAAGTACCGGGTTTATACCACACTTTAACCACTTGTTTTGATTGAGGATCATAGTCGTAGACACAAGCCTCATCCATAGTGATGAAACGCCGCACAAAATCGTTTTCTAAAATACTTCCAAAACCATATTCTGTCTTTTTGCTACGATTTCTCATGATGATGCACTTTTTAGACGTCCTTTACGTGATAAGGAACCCATCTTTCTACAATTCTAATTGAAGGTGAAGAATCTTTATACACTTTTAACAATCGTTCATGATTTTTTTTGTGCTACACCTTCCAAAAATAATAATTTTATGACTGTACGATATTCAATTCTTTCCATTGTGAAAATACTGTGGCGCTTCGAACACATCCAAATGTACAAATGAGAAAATATAAAATGAAAAAATTTCACACGTATTCATAGAAAAGTAGTACAATTTTTAGAAAAATAAAACGACGAACCTAATCTCCTCTTATCGAACGACAAAACTTATTGAACACACTGGTATACAAACTTGGGAAAATCACAAGCTGCGAGTTTGGATAATGGCACATTTGTCATCTCCAATTTTCCGCTTAAATATTGTAGTAACAAATCTTTGTACATATTTAAACTACAAGAAAAATGCCTAAAACTAACTCAGTATAATTCTATGATACAAGAGAAAGAAAGAAAGTGGGAAAAAATTTATCTAAGAGGCAAATTTCCATTCGCAGCCTCTATCAGATGACATTTTTGTCCAAAAATGTAACGTCTAATCCTACATGAAATATATACTCAATGACATTAGAAGTGTTGCACCTAGAAGGAATAGTTTCCTGGACTTTCCAAGAAATTTTATTAACATTAATTTGAAAAAAAATCAATAATGTATTTGGCGACCCCGTAGCTGTAGACACTCCTGTACACGTCTAGGCATCGACAAAATAAGATGGTCATTTTTATTGGATTTGCTGTCCAAAAATGTAACGCGCGTCTAATCCTACATGAAATATATATATAAAGAATACAATTCGCTGAATTTATTTGATTTTGCATTAAATTGCAATTATCTTTCCGTTTGTGGTAGATATGAATACCGTAAATACATCTATGACAGTAGTTCTGGACTGATTGCTTAAAATAAAAATTTATGAAAATAATTGTCACCAACGGTGTAGTTTAATAAATTGCATAGAAATTAATTTAACTACAGTTGGTTCTACGTTAACAATACAGTACACAGCTCATGTATCGGTTCACATTTTAGATGATGAAGTACAAATTACTAGCATTTGTAACGTCGCCTTCAGAAAATAAAGACATTTCTTAAATATTTAATTCATATAACTTTAACTAATTTCTTGTCACTATTAGATAATAAAACAGGCTGTACATGTATAGACAGTAGTAAGTAAAAACAGAAAAAATTGACTGAGTAATGAATGAATGACTAGAGTAATGTCCGTCTTCAAAAAAAAGGACAGAACAGACAACCCAATCATACATAATTAAACGTTCTGAATTGTGGACGACAAAGGAACTATTTGATTCTGTTTATGATGGAATGAAAAATAATAAAGACAATCTGCCTGAGGACATTAAAACAGTTTTGATAAGTGACCGATTGAAACACGGTTAAAATATGCAAATAACTAATAACTAAAGAACAAGTGCGAAGAAATATAATCCATAATAAATGCGGAATTAAATAGGACCATCAACATATTGTTTGGATTCGATTGACTTACTTCGTGTTAAGTTGGTCTCGCTAATATAAAATTTCAGTGAGCCAACGTCGGCAGTTTTCGATCAGTTTTTATTAATAAACGCGAGCTTTGTAACAAATATTTTGTTGGATACTTACTTAAGGTTTAACTTATACTTACTAAGTATAAATGACATTAAACTGTGTATTTGCGAAGATGCTTATAGAATGAAAACCAGTCTATTAAAGAACATTGGCACTTACATAAGCACTACCTTTATCCATATAACACCTGTTTTTGAACAAGAACTTTTTCCCAACTAAAATACTCCATAGTACTATCCATGCATAAGCATGATGACCAAAAAATTGTTGTCCCATAATCATAACACCAATATTTTCAAAAGTAAAGTAAATTGCGTTACTTGACCCATAAAAGTATGTTTAACAAAATAGAGTATGAGTTTAAATAGGGACTATCAATAAACGACAGCAGTTAATAAGCTACGTTGGTAATGTATTAGATTTGAGATGGCATGAGGTGTATTCCACGACCCTTCTAAGGTCTTTGACTGCATGTCGCACGAAATATTTCAACAAAAGCTGGAGTACTACGGTTTTAGGAGCAATTTATTATTATTACTTAAGTTGCCGTTTTAGTAAACTAGATCGCACTCGGAAAGATGTGGTCAATAGGCGAATAACAAGCACAGAACTCAGTAACAAACTTAAATCAGTCAAAAATGTCAGAGTTTCTGCTTTAACTGTAAAGAGAAAACTGAGGGAAGTAAAATTGACTAGTAGGAGGTCTGCAGTTGGACCATTTCTTACTGCAATACATAGAGCACAACATTTTAGGTTTGCCAGAAATCATGCAGATTGGAAGCGAGTTTTGTCTTTGGACGAGACTAAAGTAAAATCTACAAATAGTCGCGAAAGGGTATGGCGATGAACTAGAAGATATCATGATTGCATATCTCTCAAAGGGAGCCCTTTGGAAGTAGATCAATAATATTCTGAGGAGGTATTTGCTTTGACGCCCACGCAGATGTCATCCATATTCGCCAAACGTTAATGAATGCTAACAAGAGAACATCATTCAACACCATGTGATATCTTTCGCATTATTTGAGGAAACAATTTTGTATTCAAGTCGTGGACTGGCCACCATTTTTCCTAGATTTAAATCCAATTGAGCACGTTTAGGATACTCTGAAAAGGTCAGTAAGGCGACATTTACCAGCTGCTAATAATCTTCAGGAATTGGAACAAACCGCTCTTTTCGAGTGGGACAATATTCCCCAAGAAATAATCCAAAATTTGATAGTGAGCTTACCATGGCGAATACAAGCAGTTAATCGGAACTAGGGGAGGTGTCATGCGTTATTAACTTTTATTCTTGCTTTCTATATTCTTGTTTAAAGAGTTTCTAAGATTTCCAATGTCGTTTTGTTTATGAATTTGTAAAGGAATGGTATTTTTGTTTTTTTTCCAAAAGTTTCCAATAAAAATGACATTAATTGATGGACCGATGTTTAATCATCTCCAGTTAAATTGCTTCCCAATTATGTTAAAAAATAATTCACCAATGAAATAATTTTCCAAAAATTGTATAGAATTATTTTAGTGGTGCATTAATTTTGAAGATGAGTTTCAAATAAGTATCATGTCCAATCATATGCCAAACAAAATGTTATATTTGCTAAAAAGCCAAATGGAATAACCATATTATTGAGCATACAAAAGAATTTATGGAAGCAGAAACAGAAGCAAATTATAAGCACCTAAATAGAATCTGCTGATATTAAAAATATACGTCTTCATTGCAATTCTATATTCCCGCGGTGCTCATCAAGCAAGAAATTTACCTATTCCATATCTATCGAATTCGAAATGACGATCCCTTCTTTTTCTAAAATTGTGAATAACTGTGAACGCTTTTACAGAAATTTTTACCCATGAAAAAAACCAGCGAAGCCAAATAATAATTATTATTTAAAAGCTATGTTGTGCAATAGTTCTTACAATAAATTAAAAATGAGTTCAGAAAAAAACATCTATTATGTACCCAGTTAAATAACATGTTATAGCATGGAGAGATATACAAATATGCAAAATGCCGGTATGGTTATTGTTAATAATTGTGCCTTTCAAATTCTTAAGAAGATAACTTGAATTGGGGTATCTCAACAGGAATTTTAGTATCGTTATTACTACCTGTTATAGAAAATATCGGAATTATTACAACTGTTCCTCCTATCACTTTTTAAAATAGAACGCCTATTCATTTTTCACGTAAACATCTAATTATTCCTATTAAGAAAATTACCACATTAATTTAAGCCTATTCATAAATAATACACAAAAAATAAAATACTTATTATAACCATGCTAAACAGAAAGTAAAAATAAGCATCACCTGAATTAATATGAAATGATATATTGCAAAACAATTTTATTTATACGTCACAATTTCTGAAAATAATCACAAATTGTGCTAATGGTACATCATTCTATTGTAAGCATCACTATCTTGGTTAAATCTATTTTTATTTGCGAGGTAAAAAATATATTATAGTTAAGTTCAAAATAAGTTTTTTGTGACGTGACCCAACGTTAATTGATTTGTGGAAATAAATAAAAAATGTCGTAGATGGCAGATATTTTTATACAGCACGTGGGAATATTGATTAGTACATTATTATTCGGCGCATACAATATTTAATATTAAAATATAATTTTTATAATGTAACGAAATAGTAAAAGCAGTACCTAATTATAATTTTGAGACGTTTTTCTGGCACTGTAGAAAATATATTGTATATTACTGTAATAAACTTTCTTCATCTTAGCTTCCGGGTTTAGGCCCTGATATCTTCAGCTTAAGCCCTGAAGATGTCTAATAATAGGCGTTTTCTTAAGAGCTTGAAAATTTTAAATGATAATACAAGACGGAAATATTGTTGGAATTAAATTTCTTTTATTATAATCTGGTAGATAATTTCATTTTTTAAATATGATTTCCGGCATATATTCGCCGCGGCTACGAGTTACATGGTCCATTCGATCAGTTCAATTTTTGACTAATTTTTCCAATAAATCTGACCGTATGGCATCAATGGTGGCTTGAATATTGGCTTTCAATGCTTCAAGAGTTGCTGGTTTGTCAGCATAAACCAATGACTTAACATACCTAATAAAAAGTAATCCGGAGGCGTTAATCGCACGAACGAGGGGCCAGTGAACAAGACCACTTCTGGAAATAAAGTTGTCACCGAATTGATTTTGCAATAAATCGATTGTTAAGCGCGCTGTATGGCAAGTTGCGCCGTCTTGTTGGAACCAAATGTCGTGGATGTTTAGCTGATTAATTTTTCGAAACAAAAATTCAGTCAGCATGGCTCGATAGCGCTCGCCATTCACTGTAACGGCAGTTTCTTCCTCATTTCGTAAGAAATAAGGACCAATGATCCCGCCAGCGTGTAAACCGCACCAAACAGTCAATATTAATGGATGTAATGGTGATTCGTTAACGGCTTGAGGATTATCTTCGCTCCAAATACGGCAATTTTGCTTATTGACGTAGCCATTTAACCAGAAATGAGCTTCATCACTAAACAGAATTCTTCTGAGAGTTGGTATCAGAATTATGGAAGATGCGGTTTAAGCGCTGATGGGATGTCTTCAGGGCTTAAACTCTGAAGATGCCTCACATAAGTGGTGACCAAACGTCGGTATTAGAATTATCGAAGATGCGATTCCAGCCTGGAAGCCAAGATAAAAAAGTATGGATAACGACTGCGGGAATCCACGAACAAGATTATAATAAACATTTATATGTTTAATGTAATGTTTATATTATTAATTTCACGCTAAATGCTTGTACAATTTTATATTATTTATGTAATCCTTTTTCTATGGAGCAATATTTCAGTTGTTTGGTTTTACCACTACCACTCTATATAGACAAACAAGACAAACGACACAAACAAGACAATAATTCACATGATATCATCAAACGACTAGGGCGAGAATTTTTACTCGAAATAGTTTAGTTTATGCACGATGTTAAAACAATAAGGGTTGCCTTTCATTCCATAAATACAAAAGTAGCTAATAAACTACCCAGATTTAAAATATGAAGTCGGCAGACGACGTTGTTTATCATGCGATAAATATTTACATATCTGAACACCTATAGGTACAGAAAAGCATCCAAGTACTAAACGACATAGACGACAAGACACGACTGATACCCCATTAAATATTGCTTTTAGATCTGACTTTTTTTTACGTGCGTGTAATATACCTTCTTATGTGCTCGACAAAACACAGTTTCACATAATTTGGGAAAAAATATATAAAAGTTTGGACCCAGTCAGATAAAAAAAATATGGTTTACTGTTGATGAAACTAAGAGATAAGACAGAATAAGATAAACTAACAGCATCATATCTCATTACCTACAAAAGGCTGCAAAGTACCGATGGTAAAAGTACAACGCAGCTTGTGCAGTGAACACTTAGACATTTTGATGCTAATAATCACGTGCTATTATTCCTTGTCACTGATGTACCTGCATACATATATGCGGAAGGCCAGAGTTTCATTAAAATGGTATAATGGTATATAATGCGTATATAATGGTATATACGCATAGGATGTCACGTAGTACTACACCAATTATAAAAGAAATTTTACGTCCGTTAATAAAGGACCTCAGTTAAATGAAAAGTGGAAACCAGGATGACATACGCCACCACATGATAATTGTTGCGACAGAATTTTAAGTGTGTGGTTCTGATGATTTGAATTTATACCCACAAATAAAAAAACGACGGCAGTTTCAAACAAATTTGTGTATTGTTAAGGTTTAAGTCTAATGTTATAATGTATATCACTACCAATGTTATTATCAGTGAAAAACCTTTTTCCGAAGACTTGAGAATATATCAAAATATATCTGGTGTACATAGAATACTTCAGGAGGACCTTTTAAACACTTCTCAATAGAGCATTATCAATTACGCCTCATTAAATGTTTGTAAGTGTAAATTATTGCTCTTTACTCGGAAACGGTCCCCAATATTATTCAATTATGAAGTACAAATAAAGTGTATAAACTTGGATAGGATTGATGATATTTAGGATTTAGGAGTAATCTTCAATGCCAAGTGAAGTTTGCGTGTCGTATGGGTACAATTTCAAGAATTTTAAGCTTAAATGTGCGCAACATAAATATGAGAACGCTAAATATATATTGGGTCTGGGAAAAAGTTCGTGGCGTTTTTTCAGTAAAATTCAACTGGTCCCCGCATGGCGCGTGGACGAATTCATTTAAACCGAATATGCTCCATTATTATCGACACTGTCTCGCTATTTTTTTGGTAGATCCATGATCCCATATGAAAAACTTCTGTGGTTTCTGGTATATATATATATATATATATATATATCCGGATATGGTGGGTGCATCAAAACTTCCCAACCAAACTCTCTCAATTTTTGACGGGTCATCAAAGAAGTGTGTGGTCGGGCGTTGTCATGATGGAAGACAACACCTTTCCTATTAATCAATTCGGGCCGTTTTCTTTCAATCGCCTGGCGTAATCTCTCTAGTTGTGCACAGTAGAGTTGAGAATCAATCGTCTGACCAGTCGGAAGTAGCTCGTAGTGGACGATTCCCCTCCAGTCCCACCATACACACAGCATCACTTTTTTTGGCGTCAATGTTGGCTTAGCGAACGCTTGTGACGGCTCACCATCCTTTATCCACGATCTTTTACGCTTCCGATTATCGTACGTAATATTTTTCACCTCCGGTTATTAAACGTTTCAGAAACGGCTCGATTTCATTCCGTTTCAGCAGCGCATCGCAGATGTTAATTCGGTCCATCATGTTTTTCACGCTCAACTCATGAGGAACCCATACGTCAAGCTTTTTTTTGTAACCAGCTTTGTGTAAATGGTTCAAAACAGTTTTGTGGTCAATGCCTAGCTCCATGCCAATATCGACACTGCTGATATGCTTATCTTGTTGGACTTTTTCAAGAATTTCATCAGATTTTTCAGTGATTGGACGACCGGAGCGTGACTCATCTTTCACATTGAAATTTCCAGAACGAAAGCGAGCGAACCATTTCCGCGCAACAGATTTCGATAAAGTACCTTCACCGTACACAGCACAAATTTTATCACAAGCCTGCGCATTCTTCCCCTTATCGTAATAATATTGCAGAATATAGCGAAATTTCTCATTATTCTTCTCCATTTTCAAGTGCGAATAACTTTCCAACCACTGCACCGATTACAATGTTTCTACGCTCATATCGGAAGGTCATTTAAAAAACGAGCCGTCGGTGGTGTCGCTGTGACTTGTTGTTCTTTAGTTATCGGCAACCAATGCCATATATAATATATATTTATATATTATATATATATATATATACTGCTTTAGACCTCTTCTTAAATACTCGTATGCCTCGATTATATAGGTTCCTTATTACTGATATCGGTAAATTGAAGTACAGCGAAAATATGCCAAATTTTTGTAGTGTTGATTAGATGGCAAATATCGAGAAACAAAAAAATAGATCAATCTGCGTTGTAACGTCAACTGAATCTGCATTTTCTCCGATATAGACGCACACATATCTTCTAGTATAATATTATCATATAATAAGAATTCTTCATTGAGTCCAACAAATAGCCATTTACAGAACTTTAGTAAGTAAGTAACAAAATAAACAATTTACTGCAACCAAAGCAAATAATAACTAAGTAAAACAAACGTTACCACAAGAAAAATACAACTTAAATCATCAAATAACAGTAAACGAAGATATCATAGGTATACTATACAAATATGTTACATACATTATCCAGTTTTCGCTCGGCACTTGAACACATTACACTCATAGATCTTTTCATCAAATTTGTACCAGCTCTAGATGTTATAAAACTAGAATTGTGTCTACTAGTTAGTCGTTGAACATAATTGTAATTTGGATAATAAATACGCGTATTCATTGTTATGAAGTAAATTACACAAGAACTTACAACAGTCACCATTTCGGCGAGATCTCAGTGCAACAAAACCATATCTTCGAAGTAATTCCACCTGATTTAACCTAGTACCTAGTAGAACCATATGTATCTTTGAAGACACATATGGTTCACAGTCTATATCGAATACCATATAAGACATTGCATATTTTATTTTGCTAACAACAAAACGAAAGAACATGGGCTTGTGTTTCGCTAAAATCGGTAAGAAAGCGAGACGACACGTTCTTGTTCTTTTGTTCCTACATTCGTACATTTGAACGAAAGAGGGAGGTACTGTTTTTTCAAAATGATAGGATAAGATGTTGATTTTGAAGAGGAAGAAGTAATTAGAGGCTTTATCCAAGATTCTGAGAAGTTTGTTTATCTGACATTTTTGGAAACACGGTTAGAAAAATTAAAAATGTATTTAAATATTGGAATCCTAACATCCAACATCATCAGCGGATGATGATAACAACTTAGATGTCGAAATACATATACAGAAAACGAAAATTAATATGCAAAGGGGTTATATATCAACTTTCAGTGATTAAAATAAACTGGACAAATGAGTAGTACTGTCCTGGAATTTGATATCGATGATGTTTAATTTTGTTAAAACTATGTAAAATACTGGAAAGCAAAATATATTTGCTTATATTAAGCGACCTTCCACATAACTGCAAGAAATAACTGCATTTATGTAGTGAAACTAGTTACATTCCCACATTAATCCTAATTCTGCCACATTTACGAGGATAGTTTGTAGTAGTAGTGAGAATGACACATAGGTGGCGCTCTAATTGGTAAAACAAATGCACTGTAATTTAGGTTGCCTATTTATATGTTTACATTCCGATATTTGGCTAAATCGGTTGATTAGTTTATTTTTGACAGATGATTGAAAAAGAAGCAACACGTCATTTTGTTAAAATGGAAAAAGCAGAGTATCATGCGGTGATTAAATACTTCGTAATTAAGGGTATGAAAGCAACCGGAATAAAAGATGAGTTACGGGAAACATTAGGTGAATCTGCTCCATCATCCGCCACAATAAGTAGATGGGTAAATGAATTTAAACGTGGTAGAACAAGCTGTGTTGATAAGCGCGCTCCGGAGCACCCAAAATCGTGACTTCTAAGGAAATGATTATAAAAATTATAAAAATATTATTACGCAAGATCGACGACTAAAAGTAAGAGAGATAGCAGACATGGTAAACATTTCAACAGAACCCGTACACCACATTTTAACGAAAGAATTGGGCCTTTCCAAGCTTTCGGCAAGATGGGTGACGCAATTGCTTACGACTGATCAAAAGTTCACTCGTTTGCGCATTTCCAATGAGTGTTTGGACCTTTATAAGCGGAATCCGGTTGATTTTTGTAGGCGATTTGTTACTTGCGATGAAACTTGGATACACTGCAGTACACCCGAAACTAAACAACAGTCGAAACAATGGTTAGAACGTGGTTCTGCACCTCCAAAGAAAGCGAAAACCACTTTATCGGCAAACAAGTTGATGGCGTCAATTCTTTGGGATTCAAAGGGCATTTTGCTCATTGATTACCTTCAGAAAGGTGCCACAATAAACGGACAATATTATGCAGAACTTCTACAAAAATTAAATGTTGAGATTCGTGCTAAACGGCCAGGAATGGCAAAGAAGAAGATTCTGTTTCACCAAGACAACGTTCACTCGCATACCAACACAGTTGCGATGTCCAAAATCCACGAGTTGCATTTCCAATTAGTACCGCATGCGCCTTATTCGTCGGATCTAGCCCCTTCCGGCTTCCGTCTTTTTCCAAAATTGAAAATGGCACTACATGGAAAGAAATTTTCGTCTAACGACGAGCTTATCATCTTCGTAAATGAATATTTTGCAAGCCTTCCGGAATCGCATTTTAGAGATGGCATAAGGGCATTGGAGCACCGTTGGAATAAATGTATTGCTCTTTTAGGAGAATATATTGAAACATAAAAATTATTTTGTATTTAAAAAATTCGTTTTTCTTTTCCATTCTCACTACTTGTCAAACTACCCTCGTAGAACTAGGACTATACTTCTGCTTCAAGTCGAACAGGATCCAATCAACAAAAAGCGTTTATATAATAAAAAATTAATTATTATGTGGAGCATCAATTATCAATTATAAAATAGATGAGTTGCTGTTTATTTTTATCGCAGAAAGTTCGATGGGTCAATACTTTTTCCTAACTGTACATGCATATGTTCAATTTGCAAGTTCAAAATAGTTACATCACAGATACGGCATACAAGCGTATACCAGTTAGATATAACCAACACCTATTATCACTATTAACCAATGTGACATGTGCTACTATCAACAAGATACCCAAAAACAAAATAGTTATTACCAGCACACTAAACAGAAAGGAAAAGTAAACTCCGCTGAAATTAATACTTAATCACAGAAACAAAGTCATAAACAATTTATTATTTACTTATCCAATTTTCTCCTCATAATCCTAAATTGTGTTAATAGGATATTTGCTTCTCGTTCGATAAATAGGATTATTAACTTTCTTTCCGAGATCTATTTTCGTACACCAAGTGTAAATAATTTCTTTATCATTCCGTTGTACAAGTCCATAAATAGAAATAGGCGGTTGTAACCATGTGAACAAAGGATTACAACCGCGTGCACGAATACAGTACCGTAACACAACTTTATTGGAAAAGTAAATAGTGTGATATTCGAATCTATTAAAGTTATGACGTCATAGTTATATGAAATTAATTTGATAATTGTGTTAAAACGAAAAGCATAAATAATATGTTTTCGATTTTGAAAATAGATTCAATATGTAAACTTGTGATGTAAATTAAAATTAAATGATTTTGGAAACAAAATAATGAGAAAGGTTAAATAAATGACGACGATCATGCTTCGTAAAAATTTTTATATTTACAATATAGACTTGAACTATGGAGACAGTTTGACTACTTAGAAAGAAAAAACATAAAAACACATTAATTTATTGGAATAGATTGCCAAAACTATTATAAATAATTCGCGTCATTTAAGATGGGAATTTAATGACGTTTCTTACACATGCATATACGACAGGTACCCAAAAAATAACCGGACTGGCAACACTGCGGGTGGAGCTTCCCTAGTACGCATTCCTGCCGCCAGATGCTCGTGACGCAACTTGTTCTGCGTTCGGTGCAGTCGGTTCTTTAGCCGAATAAGGTTGTGTCTTATTACAGTGTTTTATGCGTTTCAAAGTAATTTTTCATTTGTCTAGCTTAATTACTGAGGACTTTACACAAGTAAAGAGAGTCGATTGATAGTCATCATGAACGAGTAACCGAGATTTGTAATAATTTTGTTAAATTCTTTCATGTTATAATTATTAAAAAATATAAGAATTGAAATAAGAAATTAAGATTTTTCCTTATTTCAATTTCAGTATCATTTCTGTATATGAAATTTGATTATATATATACAGTACTGGGCAAAATAAATAAGCACCTAACAATATTTTCCAAAACTTATTTACTAAAAAGGTTTTTACTAATAATTATTGGGTTAATATAATTTATAATACTTAATACATCTTTCATTCTTCCAAGAACGATGCACTTATTAATAGAAACAGAATCACTGGATATTTCCAAGTTTATAACATCATACTTCCGCGTAGGGGTGAGATCGACCACCTGGTAAGAGAATTAAAGTAATAAATTTTATTGTACCACAATGCTCTGCAATAAAATTTCAAGGGAGTTATTTATCTATAAAATTTTGTTTTTAATTCAGTGGTAGAAATGATACACAGCGGTTGCACAATAGAATTTATTTAGATTCTTAAAAAACGCGCCTACCAGTGAAATTTTCATTTTAAGAAAAAATTGCGAGCTGTAAATTGTTATAGTAGATAGAAAATGCCTAGAATAGCATTACTAGACAGAAATAAAATTATCGTTTTACACCAAGAGCGTTATAGTCAAGTGAAAATATCAAAGATAGTGAAATGTTCCCGGTATGCCGTGCAACAAACAATAAAAAGAATGGCTGAAACCGGCAGTGTAAGTGATAGACCAAAGAGTGGACGGCTAAAAAAGCTCAGTAAAGCTGATGCACAGTTTTTAAAAGTTAGTTCCTTAAGAAATCGTAAGAAAGTTAGGGCAGAACTAACACAAGATCTTGCGCGAACATCTGCTACTTCGGTACATGCTTCAACAGTAAGGCGATACTTGCTCAGATCAGGCTTGAGGGGATGCGTGGCCGTGAGGAAACCCTTACTGCGACGGGGTAATAGAGGGAAACAAAATAAGCCAGAGACCACGAAACATGGGGATATAATGAGTGGCGACAAGTACTATTATTTGGAACGAACAGACGTCAATAGGTTAGACGACGCCCTGGTGAATCGTTATTAGAAGCATGTTTACACACTACCATAAAGTATAGAAGAGGCAATGTCCAAGTTTGGGATTGTATTTCGACAGCCAGTGTGGGTGAAATTGTAAAAATAGAGGGTAAATTAATTGGCGAGAAATACAGAACACTATTAGAAGAACATGTCATATCATCAGGGCAGCGATTTATTGGCAATAATTTCATTCTACAGCAATATAATGATCCCAAGCATACCCCAAAACTTGTGAAAACTTATTTAACACAGCACTAAGCAAATAGGGCATTGCAGATTGCAGACTATGATATAGCCACCTCAAAGTCCTGACTTAAATATTATTGAGCATGTGTAGGATTATCTTGACAGAAAAAAGTGCGAATGGGGGCCAAAGAAGAAAAACGAACTGTGGAACATACTATAGGAAGAGCGGTATAATATTCATGAAAATTTCGTTAATTCATTAATGCAAAGCTTACTAAGATGAATGCAGGATACCATAAAAAATAAAGGTGGTCATACAAAATATTGAAAATTTAAGTTGTTTATGTTTAAATATAGATATGTGTTAGTTTTTATACATTAAAAAAAATTTCAACTTATGCAAGATTTTTATTTACTCTTTAATAATAGTTTTTTTGTAAAATTCAAGAAGGTGCTTCTTTCTTTTGCACAGTATTGTATGTATATTTACTTTACTCATTTCAAGTACATGAGCATTAAAACTTTAATATCTATATAGAGTTGAATTAGCAAAAATTAGCAATTTGCCTAATTATATTATTTTTTTAAAACAGATTTTATGTTAAAATGGGATACATTTTTACGTATCCTTATGTATAAGAAATAATACTGCATAGTTTGCATGCACAAAAAGATTGGATAGTCAATTTTTTATGCAAATACTTGTAAAAGGGTTTAAAATTTTCTTTATTTATTAAATGTTTTGGTTATATATAATATTGAAATTTATGAAAGATAGAATAACATTCGAACTGAAAAGTCCCCGGTCTACCATAGTAAAACACAGTTTTTTGGCAAATTTCGATTTTATTATTCAACATAGTTGTCTTCCAGGGCGATACACCGATTATAGCGTTCTTCCAACTTTTCGATACCATTTTTGTAGTACGAATTGCCTTTAGCCTCGAAATAGGCCTCAGTTTCGGCGATCACCTCCTCATCCCTGCTAAATTTCTTCCCGGCGAGCATTCTCTTGAGGTCTGCAAACAGGAAATAGTCGCTGGGGGCCTCATCTGGAGAGTACGGTGGATGGGGAAGTAATTCGAAACCCAATTCACTTAATTTGGCCATTGTTTTCATTGATTTGTGACACGGTGTATTGTCTTGGTGAAGCAGCACTTTCTTCTTCTTCATATGGGGCCGTTTTTGTGCGATTTCGTTCTTCAAACGGTCCAATAACGCTGTATAATAGTCGCTGTTGAAGGACTGGCCCTTTTTAAGATAATCTATGAAAATTATTCCATGCGCATCCCAAAAAACTGACGCCATAGCTTTTCCAGCTGACTGTTGCGTCTTTCCACGCTTTGGAGCCGGTTCATCGCGTGCAGTCCACTCGGCTGACTGTCGATTGGACTCTGGAAACACAGCTCAGAATCATCAACTCGTTGTTGTTTTTGATCGAATGTGAGCTCGCGCGGCACCCATTTTGCACAGAGCTTCTGCATGCCCAAATATTCATGCACGATGTGTCCAACACGTTCCTTTGATATCTTTAGGATGTCAGCTATCTCGATCAACTTTACTTTACTGTCCTTTAAAATGATTTTGCGAACTTCTTTGATGTTTTTGTCGGTGACAGCCTCTTTTGGTCGTCCACTGCGTTCGCCGTCTTCGGTGCTCATTTCACCACGTTTAAACTTAGCATACCAATCAATTATGGTTGATTTTCCTGGCGCAGAGTCCGGAAACTCCTCATCAAGCTATGCTTTTGCTTCAACGGTATTTTTTCCCTTCAAAAGGCAGTACTTTATCAGCACACGAAATTCTTTTTTTTTCCTTTTTTTAAATAATAAAAGTAGCCTCACTCTTAACGCAATATCTCAGTAACTAATGGTCGGATTGCTGTTAAATTTTGACACGTTTCGTTTGAAGGTTAGTACTATCTAAAAAACATATGGATTTAATAACAGTAACGCCATCTATGTGTCAGACCGGGACTTTTCAGCCGACCTGGTATTTTCTTTTGTAATGAATATTTATGCTTAGTTTATGAACAATAGTTTTTTAAACGTATGGTAACAAACATATTTCACTTTCAATTTTCTTAATTAACTACTAATTTTTATTGCCATAAAGTAATAATCTCCTAACATTAACAAACTCAATCTACTCATTTGTACTAAAATAAGTGTAATAAATAAAATCATAATTTATAACAGACTTACCTGTTATCGCATTCATCGCCAGTTTCCTGTCGAGGATGCATCGAACGAATACCGCCGCCCGTAACAACTTTCGAAGAGTGTTTAAAGAATCGCGATGCCATGGTACGCAATAAAGACATCTAAAATAAAAAAACATCATTAATTAATTATAATTTCCAAGAACACAATATTACTTACAAACATGCAAAACTACAATGACTTTGTAACTTACGTACACCGAAATAAATAATGTAAGGTTGAGAAAGCCGTTCAGATCTTTTGTAATTTAAAATAAGCAAGTTTTAAATATGATCTTTGACGTTTGACACACATGTTTAAACTTATATTATTGTAGCAGCTTTTTAAAATTTGTTACTAAAAGGATTTTTGCATAATTGATATGAAAATTTCAGACAATGATAATGTCTAGTATATTAAGCTCTCTCTCGTGAAAATAGTGTGCAATATCATGCGATATTTACGATAAAACAAATGAATTTGTAATTATTATATTATATGAAATTAACATTTCTTTCAATATTTACTAATTTTTTCCATTGATTTATACAAAATATTCATTATAACGCAACATGAATTTAAATTTAGATATAGAGCAGTTGCCACAACTTATATCTTAAGATTGCCGTACCTAAATGGACTTGGTTCAAGAAATTGGTAGAGCTAAATTACTAGAAATTAGACATCGTCGCAACCCTCAAACTTTGGTCAAGGAAGAAGTGATAATTTTAATGGTATAAGATGTTAATTAAGTATTCAAAAATCGCTCTGTAAATTTGTACGGCATTAAACGCCAACGAAGTAACAGTTCTTATTGGTATGGTTTATTAATTTAATAAGTGTGCGAAGAAGTGCTTCGCGTTGCATGTGAAACTTTGAACATACCAAAATGACATGATACAAATCAACTGGATTTAATTTGTTATTATTGCTATTATTGCCAACATACTATTTACAAAATACCCTAACATACATACTATCGAAATATTATACATATTTCAAGAGAGACGATCATTTTTTGCAACTGCGTGCTTGCAGAAATAGGATGACTAACAAGCACAGAACTCAGTAACCAACTTGAAGCAGTTAGAAATGCCAAAATGTCAGCTTTAACTGTAATGAGAAGACTGAGGATGTAAGATTGGCCTGTAGTTGTACAATTACTTACCGCCACACACAATTTCCAACGTTTGAGATTTGGCAGAGTTTGTTTTCGGACGAGATTAAAGAAACTTTTAATATCTTCAAATGGTCGCGAAAGCGTATGGCGAAGAACTAGAAAAAGATGTCGTGAATGCACAATTTCTCAAAAAAAGCCCTTTGGTGGTGAATGAAGAATGTTCTGGGGAGGTGTTTGCTTTGACGCTCGCATAGAGTTAATTCCTATTCACCAAAGGTCAATGAAAGCTGAATAGTACCTAGAAAACATTATTCGGGACCATTTAATACTTTTCGTATCATTTTTAGGGAACGATTTCAAGTTCATGCAGAATAATGCGAAGCCCTACATCGCTAGACAAGTTCTCGGTTACATTAAAAGAAGTCAATTGCCAAATCATAGACTGGTTACTACGAAACCCAGATTTATAACCAATTGAGTACGTTTGGGATGCTCCAAAGAGATCAGTAAGGCGATATTTACCAGCTCCCGATTGAAACAAGTCTTTTTTTCCGAGTGGAATAATATTCCTTCAAGAAGCAATCCAAAATTTGATAGTGAGGTTACCACAGTGAATACAAGCGATTATTAGAGCGAGGGGAAGGGTCACGCTTTTTTAACCTTTATTCTTTTATTCCATTCTTTTTGTTTATAGAGTTTTTTAAAGATTTCCAATAATATTGTCTTGTTTCTGAGTTTGTGTTTGAATAGAATTTTGGTAATGAGTTTAGCTACGTTTTATTACGAGGACTGACCTTTTGGTCCGCCCCGAACTCATTTATAAACCAAACCAATTATTTATCTTCACGTCGTATTGTAATGTATAGACTAACGGTACAAACTTATAAGTCTGAACCTGTTAAAATATGCCTACAGCAGACACCCGAGGTCGAGAGAGTCACATGTCAGTATCAAAATGGATCGTGTCGAGCAACGAGCAGTGATTAAATATTTGCGTTTAAAAAAGATGACCGCAACTCAAATTCATCAAGATTTGGTAGATACATTAGAGGAATCTGCAGTATCATATGATATAGTTAAAAGTGGTGTCGTGGAGCGTCTATAACCGCCACTACCCAAGACAAATTAAAGAGGTTCATGATATCGTGCTGCAACATCGACGTGTGACTATTAGATAACTAGTTGAAGATACTGGTCTCACATACCATGTGGTATATAATATAATTACTACCGATTTAAAATCAAAAAATTGTCTGCAAGATGGGTACCACGAATGTTAACGCAAACCAGCAAACTCGAAAAGATATTTCTTGCAAGATTTGTGACAAAGGATGAGTCCTGGATTCATCATTATGATGTAGAGAGCAAAATACAGAGTAAGGAGTCGATATATCGAGGATCGCCGCCGCCGAGAAAAACCACGATGCAACCTTCAACAGGGAAGGTCATGCTATCCGCATTTTGCGATGCTGAAGGCGTAAGTTTAGTAAATTTCCTGCAGAGAAGGCCACAATTGCATGTGCTTATTATTCCAACTTAATTCCCAAATTACGTGACGATAAAAGAAAAATATCGGGGGAAGTTGCGCGAAGGTGTTCTCTTGCATCAAGATGACGCACCCAATCACAGGTCCACAATTGCAACAGCTGCAATAGCTCACGAAGGCTTCGAATTAATTGAATATCCGCCAGATTTGGCTCCCAGCGATTATCAACAGTTTCCAAAACTTAAAGAGCACTAGCGCGGTAAACGATTTCGATCAAATAAAGATGTGTTGTGTACTGAGTTACCCGTGGTTTGCAGAGGTTGAACAATTTTTCTTCGGGAAGCATTAGAAATGCTAGAACATCAATGGAAAAAATGTGTTAACCTTGCAGACTAAATAGAAAAATAAAAGTAAAATATTTGCAAATTTTTTATTGTGAGTGGGTTATCGGTAGAACAAAGGGATCAACCCTCGTAAATATCTTACGCACCACTATCGGATTCTTGCATACAATTTATTTAATAAAAGTTATCGCAATTCGCGAGTAATTTATTTACGCAACATCTACTGACTTAAATGAAACTTACGCAACGAATGCAAAGGTTGGTTTTTTAATTTTTAGTGAAATCAATTTAATAAGCGACTTTGAGACCTATTACCATTAAAAACAGTAATTTAAAACTTGTATGTTAAATAGCACTAATTTCTGTTTTATCTCTTCAAACAGAAAACCTGAATATTCATTATTAAAAAGTTTATTCAATTTTTGAACGAATCCAAACTACAATAAATGTACTTGTTCGTACCATCCGTTAAAAATAGTGGTATTAAATTTTAAATTACTGTGGATTTCTTGTATGTTAAGTAAATATTAACATAAATTATAAATTACGTTAAATTACTACTAATTGTTACATAAAATACAAACATGTTACGTATTCTTGTTTATCAGGAATTTATAAGAATATCGTTATTATTACATAGTTTATACAACTGCAAGGACGTAGTTTAAATATATAATTTTCATCTTCTACTACTTTTCCACATGAACTTCGCATATTAAATACTAAAGAGTCTCGTTAAATTTATTTAATATTTAAATATTGAAGAATATAAATATACGATATAGCACGTAGATACGTTAGTGAGCGTCTATAACGCATATTATTGGGCAAATATTTGATTTCTGCTTATTGTAAAAACGCTATAAAAATTGTAAAATTCTAACTCTTTGTTACATGTATTTACCTTTTACATTGCTAACGTAACCGTCTTATTTTGAATTTCTTAATTTAAATGATGAAATGAAATGACATATATCGTAATCACGATTTTTCGTATTCAATATAAATAAATATATATATATACTTACATTTACATTCAACCGACAGTTTTTAATGCACATATTGTAGTAAAGGTTAAAAGCAAAATCAGAAGACATTCGCAAGCGAAATATGCAAAGGTGTTCTAATTTTAGTGAAATCTTAATTATAAAAAAGTCCTTGCGATATTAAAGGTCACAAAATAAAATAATCTTCCTTCCACTTTTTTATACAAGGTGGACTGGAAAGTTATTACCGGCTTTTCTAAGAGATGTCGCTGGCTTAAGTATGCAATGTTATGATTTGACATAAATGTCATTTTATTCTACTAACATCAAGCTTCAAAACCTTGCATGTTATATTTTGCGAAAGTAACACTCTTATAGATTTATTACTCTTTGAAGATGTAGACTTCCTTACTTGAAAAAGTGCATTTGTGGCACGCATTACTTTTCTTATTTAAGAAACGAAAAAAGCTGCTGAAAGTCACCGTTTACTGAGAGAAACTTACGGTGAGCATTCTCCAATCATAAAAACATGTGAGGTGTAGTTTGGACAATTCAAAAATGGTGATTGCGATGTGCAAGACAAAGAATGTTCTGGTAGACCGAAAAAGTTTGAAGATGCGAAACTGCAGGAGTTCTTGGATGAAGACCTATCCCAAACTCAAAAACAATTGGCAGAAGCGTTAAATGCGGTCTAAGCAACGATTAGCGACCGATTACGAGAAATGAGAAAAATCCAAAAGATGAGAAAATGAGTGCCACATCAATTGAATAACAGGCAAATGGAAAATCGAAAAATCGTCTGTAAAATGCTGCTTCAACGGTATAATCGGAAATCATTTATGCATCGAATAGTGACGGATGATGGAAACTAGATTTTTTGAGAGAATTCCAAGCGCAAAAAATCCTGGTTCACCTGGTGAAGTCGGCCCTTCAACTTCAATTCCAAATCATTTTGGTCGCAAGACAATGCTCTGTGTTTGGTGGGACCAGAGTGACGTGATGTATTACGAACTGTTGTAACCTGGTGAAACAGTTAATACTGATCGATACTGACAACAAATCATTAATTTGAACCATGTATTGATAGAAAAACGTTCAGAATAGACCCGAAGACACTGTAAAGTGATTTTACAGCACGATAACGCGTCGCCTCGTACAGCAAAACTGTTCAAGGAAGCGTTGAAAACACTTGGATGGGATATAATATCGCACGCGCCATACTCTCCATCCGACTGTCACCTTTTCGCATCAATGGGACATGCGTTTGCAGAGCAGCACTTCGCCAATTTCGAAGAAGTTGGAAAATGACTTGATGAATGGTTTTCTTCAAAAGACAAACAGAATCATACATGAAAACCAAATACAGTAGTGTGTATTTGATTTTTTGTGCTGTATGAATCTATACGAGTTTGACCGCGGATCCAGGTGTGACACTGTGATCAATTATCTTCTGATGACACCATTGCATGTTGACATTACATTTGAGAATGAATGCAATCTAATTTCACCTGTAGTAACAACTGATTCTAAAGATTCATCTTAATTTTAGGATCTTTTAGACTGTTTGTTTGTATTATTTACACTTCCTGCATTCGTTTGTAGAATTTCAGATATTTGACATACTGTCATTTGTTTATCTTGCTGAAGAATCATTTTCGCATATACGTAAAGTTTTTGCAAGATGTACATATATATGGTTAATTTCCTATATGCTGTTCCACACTAAAATGCACGGACTATTTCAATAACGCCCAACTACAACTGTTAAAATAAAATGGAAAAATTTGTCATTTAAAACCAATAAAACACTATTTATTGTGATAGAAGAAAACAGAACATGAGCTTTTATAACCGTCCTAACTAAGAATTATTCTTTCATAAGTTCTGCATTATAAAAAATTCTAGTCATATCAATTTGTTCCTAAAGTAAGAATCTATATTAGAAGTGACTGCAAACTGTTATACAAATTGTTACATTCTATATATATTTAAGTTAATGAAATCTGAACTACTAAGGCGTAAATATATATCTCGAAAGCAAATAAATACGGTATTTCATAATGACTTGTGACAAAAAGATACGAATTCTTAATATACAGTAACAAGTAAAAGGAAATGTAACATAAATCCAAACAATACATTACAATACAAGTGAAAATTGTAATTAGAACGTATTATCTGACATGTTTCACTATAGTTTTTGAAGTGGCGACAACTATCAAGTATCGTAACCGCATCAAGCGTTATACATTAGGGAAAAATTGTATAATATATCGTGTTATTGGAAAAGTACTTTTTCTATATTTTTCACAGGCCATTTATTAATATGAAAAAGATCAATTATTTAACATTTTGGGTCGTTACTTTGTGATATTGCATACTTCATAAATAATAAAGGCACACACCATAGAATTAAATGCAATCAACTCAAACCAGTAAATTATTAATTGTAAAAGAACATTATAAAATGGAGCTTTTAAACAATTAAGAATCGTAAAGCTGTAAAAAGAATTTATAATTCTTCGGTAATTTTACATAGATCGGAATATAGCGATAAAATTTTAAACTTCGCTAAAAGTATTTCTTAATTCAACAAACTATTGAATGTCATTTTTTTCATAAATAATAAAATAATTAACCAGTAGCTAGTAAAATGGCTTTTGTTTCGCCGATGGAACAGTCCTTCTAAGGATCGACAAGACACACGGTACGATACCCGACAAGCCAACGATTCCTACATATGTATATGCATGCTTTTCCCAGTGTTGTAACACGTTAAAAAACAGTTCAAGAGGGCTCTTGATGTCCTGACGTTTCAATGAATTCTTCACTTTTTCAGAGGTTAAAAATATAGTCAGTTATGTTATCCTCTGCAGTGTACTGTAGCGAGCGGCTACGTGTGATGCCCGAGGGCCCGACTTCTATATGCGGTACGTGTGTATTATCTGTATCTGTGGTGCAATAATTTTGTTGTTGCTTCTTGGAGTAGTACCAAATATGCATCTACCGCACAACACAGGCTTCCATATCATCGGCAGTCAGAGGACACCTTCGCTTCTCTGATTTTTTAAGCCATGTAGTTCCCCTGGCTAAATTTTTTGTATTTTCAAAATCGGTCGTGTGCTTGTTTCCGTTATATGTTACATTTCTTCTCTCTTCGCTACAATGTTTCTGTTTTCATCTCAGCGCACTTCAATTCTTCTGTTAGTTTACCTGATACAGGTGCAGTCGCAGTGGCTGCATGGCATTTCATATACTCCCTGGTCTTCGGATACGATTCATTATCTTAGATTTCTTAAGGGATAAGATACATTCTTGTGCGTAAAGGAAATTATATTGATTTCACTCTTACGGAGTAATCCGCTGATCTCGTCTATCGTCTATCGATGGTTTCTTGTTCCTGTTTTTGTTCCTTATTCGTATTATAAAAAGTTCTGTTGATAGTTTTGTTCGTATTCAAATAAAATTGTCAATACGGCTGAAAGCAAGATCCCAACACCACTAGTTATTACCGGTAATGTTGAGATCTCGCATTCAGAATATAAATAATAATAAAAGCAATCATTTCACGAAAATCTTTCTGCGTACATAGACATCTATTTTATATTGATGTGAAACAGTTACTCTCTAGATGTTGCATTTTTATTTACGGTGAGGCGGTTTAATCTTGCTGCTTTGCCAAAGATGATATTCGACGTATACAAATATAAATAGAGCAGAATTCGTGCGTGAGATTGATTTACGTAATCGGGGAAAGGCATGGGCTCACACAGACACTAAGAAATGCGAATAGTCTTAATGTAACTAACAAAAGATTACTACACAATAAAATAATGTAAAAACCGGATTATTTGTATCACAAGCTGGATTTTAAGTACCAATAACTTAATAGCAATATTGCTAGCACCAATCAACTTATGTATTATTCTGGATCATACATTGCGGGTATTTAAATGAAGGTTTTCTTAGGGAATAGCAAATAAAGTACATAAATATTTATTGATAGACGAAATTAACAGACACTCTCCGATCTCTGCTATAAAGTGTGAGATTGAAGATGTTTTACTATGAGAAAGGTTTTCAAAATCACCTGATTTTATAATCTTAAATATTGATTTGAAAATTTTTAAAGATTATTTCGAAGACTGAACATATTCTTACGAATGTGACATTGCATGCGAATTTACACTCGAATGACTTGCTTCTCTTCTTTATTGGTTATGAATTTGTTATTTTTTTAATTAAAATTTTTTTTTTATTTAGTTTCTTTCCTCTACATATAGGGAATACATTATGGATTTTTTAAAATACCTTCCCTTATTTTTATTTTGTTTAAAAAGCCTAAAGGTACGAAACAGAAAATTTCCAATGCTCTTGTACATAACACACAAACGTAAGAAGTTCCTTGCACTTATGTGTGAAGTAAATGTGGAAAGTCTGGAATATATGCTATACGAACCAAATGTATCTATCTCGTATAATACAGTGCAAAACAAATGTATCTCACTCACTCTAATATATTGCATAAATCCAATACTTCCCGAAGTGTTCTCCAGTACGGTACTGTAAGTATAGGGCTAAGTAACTTTATTTCCACTATGGGAGTTTTCTGTCAAACCTATTTTAAAATGTGAGTAGAACAAGCACCATCTATCGTCCTTAAATTACAAAAACGTAATTAGTGTATATGCATTTTATGTATCATCAATTTACTTCTTCAAGGCTACTAAATTGCGTGTAAAACTTGTAAATATACGTTAAAATGTTCATTTACGTTAATTATTTATACTTTAAAAGTATAACTTTATATACAAGGGTTGATCAGTAATGTGTGAATCTGATGAAAGAGGACAGCACTAACAAAAATTACCAATTGTTTTTTTCAATTTGGCAATCCTTCAAAATGTAGCTCTCAAAATCTGCGTTAATTCTGATCGTAAGGGCGCTTATTATTTGAATAGAAGGTAGTGTTTTTACTTTATTTTGAAACATGGAAAAAATGGAGTACCGACCAGTGACTTCCTTTTTAAAGAACAAGATAAATTAAGAAATCAAATTTGAGCTGGAGTTTGTTTACGGGAGCCAATCCCCATCGATTGTAACCATAAAGTGATGGACATTTGAATACGACGTGAACAGAACAGTATATTTGACGAACAACACAGTAGACATCCAAAAAAACCTGTGTATTTCAGAAATTATTAAAAAGTACATAATATGGTACTACATAACCATCGAATAAAATCATGAGAAGTAGCAGAGACTCTACACATTTCATATTTATCGGTGGTTTCGATTTTACATAATTTAGAATGAAAAAATTATGTGCAAAAAGGGTGCCGCATTTGCTGCATGCGGAAGCGGAGTTTCAACACTCGAGTTAGCGAAGTTAAGACATAATTCTAAAGATTTTTGGCATAGAATACTAACAGTTAATGAAACATGGATACATAATTATACACCCGAAACGAAGCAATAACCAAAGCAATGAAAGGAATAAGTGCTCCTTAGAAGACAAAAGCCGTACATTCGGGGGAAAGGTTTGGTGTCTTTTGGGACTGCATTGAGAATCTTCTTGCCGATTATCAAAAGAGTAAAACGTTAACAGATGAATATTATGCATCCACATTAGACAGATCAACTACACGATCCAATACAACAGAAAAGACTCCATTTGAAGAAGTAACGTGCTTTATCAGGATAATGCGCATGTTCATACTTCGACCGTTTCAATTTCAAAAATTCATGAATATCCAGTGTATTCGTCAGATTTGCCCCCCCCCCCCAGACTTTTTCTCTTTTTCCTGAAACCTGAAAAGTTGACTTGGCGGTAAGAGACTTGGATCGAATGAAGAGGTAATTACTGACACTAATATTTCAGACAATTTAGTTTGATAAAACTTACTTTACTAAAGAAATTTAAAGACAAATATCAGTGGATTAAATGAAACGAGTTACATAAAGAATTATATTGAAAAATAAAATAATTTCTTGCCAAAAAGTTCTTGTTTTCTTGTCTAGGCTCACTAATTACACAGGCCAACCGATAAATATTTTTTTAAAACTTTTTTCATAGTTCAACCTGTTTCTTATGTATATTGGTGTACTAAATCCAAATTTTCAATCAGTTTTTTTCTACCTCGTACCAATTTTTCGCAATGTTTATCTTTCGTTGGGTATGATATTATTAACACATATATTTAGTTAAGATTTAAAGGTACGTAATTTATTATCAGAGTATAATTGAAAAATTTAACATTTTATTATTACAATCAATTATTAATCTAAAATTTTGTATTTCATCAACCTCTTCATGGTAAAAGTTCGAGTGTAGCTTTTCCTTTTGTATGATGCTTCTGGAGTTGCTCGTAGAAGGGTCCAACAGTAATCTCCCATCATGTTGACATTCCAACGACCCTGAAACCGTTTCTCCATCTCCTTTATATCTTGGTGGAAACGCTCCCCTTGTTCCTCACTTACAGCATCAAGGTTGTCAGGAAGAAAATTTAAATGTCAGTGTAAAAATGCACCTGCAGATTAGAAACTATATGCCTTCGTGATTTTCTTTGTATTAGTCAAGCAGATACTCAAAAGTACACTTTGAGAGTTTACTACTACTTAGGTGTAGAGACCAAGGTATTATTATACGCTTACAATGCGTAAATAACGTAATCATGCGAGGAAACTTTACGTCCTGTGGTATTTTAAAGTTCATTTTCGTATTTAGCACGTCAAAAAACATAAAGGGGAGTCAAATTTATAAAAAAAGTTTTCTCATGGTTGGCCTGTGTTACTGATCGAACCTCGTATTGAAGTTTTAACGTATCTATATAATAGTTGATAATGTTGGAATAATAACCATTACTTGCTGTAATGAAAAATATTTTTCCCGCAGATGGTCGTTCTATTGTGATATGATGAATCAGCAATCACCGATCCATAATTAACTAAAATTGTTCTCAAACTGCTTCCACACTTACATTTTACATAAATTATTTAACTCTAGATTTCGTGCAATTATACACATACAAGTAGTATATCTTTATCAAAGTTATCTGTGAGAAAAAAATAATTGTACAGAAAATCCTAATTTTCTTTATTTAATTTACGTCTTTTTAAAACGCCTGGTATTATTTATAAACAGATACGCACGTGTGGAAACGACTTTACCTTGGTAAAATGGTGTGGCATTTATTATTTTCCTCTATAATATTTGTTTACAGTTTTTAATTTCCATAGTTTAATTCGGCATTAAAACATAGTGAATACACGTGGTTTCGATATTAAATAGGACAGTGCGAACGAAACAAAGCCATTATAGGATTTTTTAAGGTACTATTGTTTTCTGGTATTTTACAAGTAGAAAAAATACTTTTGATTTTTAAAAAAGTTATCTTCTTTCTGAACATAGCACATGAATAATAAAATGCATTATTTTACTTCAATATGTAGCTTTACAAAAGAAAAAAAAAAGAATAATTGGTTTGAAAAAATAATTTAGTCCTGATTTTATTTATTTTTTAATTATTGAATATCGAATTCAGTGAATACACGTGGTTTGGATATTAAACAAGACAGTGAGAACGAAACAAAGCCATTATTGGATTTCTTAAGATATTATTCTTTTCTGGTATTTTACAAGTAGAAAATTATTTTTGATTTTCAAGAAAGTTAACTTCTTTCTGAACATATGGATTATTTTACTTCAATATGTAACTTTAGAAAGAAAAAATCAGAATAAATAGTTTTGCAAAAATAATTTAGTCCTGATTTTATTTATTTATTTTTTAAATATTGAATATCGAATTGTAGCTGTTAAATTTTCTCCCAAATGAAGTGCTTATACTTTTAAAAAGTGTTACGGAAGAATTTTTCTAATCCCAAAATATACGAAGCAATTGCAATAAATTCCAGGCTTAACTATAAGAAAACGACAATATAAAAAAGTTGTGTAAAACATATACACGGTGACTACTAATTGCTACAAATATAATGCCTCAAACTATATGCTGTTTGTGGAGTTCAAAAGTGCTTTACACAACGTAAGTAAAATCAATTTAATTAGAGCACTAAAACATTTATAAATTCCCTTTGAATAAGGTAAATGAATGAAAATCACATTAAAAGACAGATGTCATGGACATTGATGAACAAATAGACTGAAACACAAAACGGACTACGAGAAGGTAGCCCACTATCAACAACTGTGTTTAACTTAACATTGAAATCGGGAAAAGCAGAAGGAACGTCATTTAATAAAACCTTTACGGCCTTAAGCGTATTGCCTATGCCATATTAATGGTGAAAAATACGACATTATTGACAAAACAACTAAAAGTAGCTGCAGAAATTAAAAATATAGTGTCATCGATTTAATACGAAAAAAAGAAAATTTAAAGGACTTAAAAGTGAAACTGGAAATGAGATACATCAAAATATAAAAAATTATAAAATAATATGGCAAGTTATGATAAAAAAAAAGTTGAAAACTATATCTGCCAGGGAGTTTTTATAACCAACATATATATGCAAATAAGAGAAATAAAATCGACGAAAAATGTTAATATAAATATTGTATATAATAAAATCAAATCAAATGCTCTACACGCTAGGAAAAAATTAAGATTGCATATATGTATGTAGAAGTCAACGACAGCCAACTATAAGTTGTCAATGCGAGATTTTGTTTCTCATTAATTACGTTGTATTGAGCAGTTCCAGTTTATGTGTACTCGTTCAATGACGGTTAAGGCGATACAAGTGCTTTCATTTAAGGACGCAGCAGGTACCTAGAAATGCTGGCAAAGCCAAACTTTCATACCAGGCTTGAAATCGAGCAAAACGATCGTTGTTTGGAAAGAATAAAGAACAAGAGAGAAGTAAAATTGTTGCCTTCAAAAGGGAAAGATATAGGAAAATGTGAAAAGATACTGTCTGGGATGTCAAACTGAAAACTAGATACTTAGGGTAGTGGAAAAATCACATATAATTTACAATCTAAATGATTAGCTTCAAAGCTATTCAACTCCCTTATATAAAAGTGACTATAACCCTTGTTTTCAAAATAAGACTACTCGCAAATACCTAGACTTTCTTGTTGTTCTGAAAACGCTTTTGTTAAAGCTGTTTCCTTTAATTTATTAAACCAGAAGCAATCATTGAGAGCCAAATTGTAAGTCGAATAATTCAACTCACAAAAGGAAAATTTCATCTTAAATAGCAATAACTGTAGGCTACGATTTTTCACTTACTTTCCAAGAAGAGAGGGAAGAACTATTAATTTTCACCCAACAGATAGAGGTGACCGAAATCAACAATAATATGAAGCTACTGTGTAAAATCTTTCACTTTATGGTATCAGTATTTTTAAAATGCAGTATTTAATCGTTCCTTAAAAACCAATTTCTAAATTTTATTTTTTATTGTTAATATCAGAAAGAGGAAAAACAGTTCATGCATTTAGGTTTTCCTCGAATCAAATAAAAAAAAATCCTAAATCACACTTTGTATACAGACATAATTCCTCAATCATATAACCTTCTAGGAAAAAGTTAATAATGTAAAACAACCTTCCTAATGGACAGCGTCACCCTACCATTGCTTCATTTTTTAAATATTTTCAGATATAGAAAATCAATATTCCCCAACTAACAAACATTTTCTTTTCCTAAACGAAATCTGTGTATGGATCAAATAATATAATTACACAGTCAAAATATATATGTGAATTGTAATAAATACGCGTGTCTATGTTATTAAATTCACAATAAAACAGATCTACAAAAATTTTAATCACTACGTTTGCAAACCTTGTAAAAAAACGGTTACAATAACGTAAAATCCAAAACTATAGTCCGCTTCGGAATGTGTCATTGGGCGTTATGCATGGCTTATCCGTGACCGATAGACAGATAAAACATGCTCCATGAGCTTATTTTGCGAGCAGGATGTTCACTTCCGTGCCCCTTTTCTAATATTACGTTGTTTTAAACATGCAGGTGTACAGTGCTATAAAGTACATCGTACGCAAAATTTGTAGTTTTAAAACTCCGAAAATAAACAAGTAAATGGGCATACATTTTAAAGTGATATCAAATCAAAGAACGATTCCGTGGGAAACTTATACAAACATTAACTACTACAGTAATTTCTGTACGCACAATTATGTAAAAAGGCTTTTATTTACGTTCGTATTGTGCTATTGTAATGATTTCCAATGAAAATTCCAAATGTACTGCTGACAATGATTCGAGAACTGTACAATAACACGTCCTGAATTTTGAACAGCATTAACTACATTTTCTATATTATTAATACATATTTAGTTTCAAATATTGCTCTTTTGGAAAACCAAAAACCTCTTATATAAATTTCTATATTACAATAAACAGGTTTACGCTTTATTAAGTAAATGATACATTAGTTTGTTTAAATATTATTAACACATATTTAGTTATAATAAATGTCCATTTTAGAAAGACTATAACTAAATTCCTACAAAATTATATAGGAACTATGCTTTTTTATCTTATATTATTAAGTGAATTAATAGCGTACTTTAAAAATTATAACAGATAATATAATTTTATAATCGGCAGCTAACTGCAAACTACAAACTCTTATTATTACTTATTTTAAATGGAAGGATTTACTTTTTATCGCTTATTTGAATTTTACAAGATATTCTAGGAAGATTTTCTTAAATTTTCCCTATTGGAATTTGTGGCTCATTCTATCAAAATCAACGAAAAAACTTTATGACACTATATTATTGGACGAAGAAAGATGTAAAGTATATCATTACGTGTTAATGTACACTGCCGGCCAAAAGTGTTTGCCCACGTTTATACCTTCGTATTGTTCAAATAGAAAATATTATAGCCTAAAACCAATATGATGTTAAACTTATAATTAAAAGATAAATATTTATGTACTTAAGTACTTTAAAATTAAATTATCGACAATGGCCATTTTACAACCCAGCTATGATGATTAAATAAAGAGCTTTTTCTCGGATATTTTAAATACGATTACGTTAAGCAGTAAATCAAGTAATAAGAGTTATCGTATTTGAACGAACTTTTCGTTCAACGTTCGAAGTGTAAAGGGTTCGTGTCCTTGTGTTTGTCTACTATTTTAAAATAAAATCGATAGTTCCGCGTAAAAAAGAACCATCGATTCAAGCACGCGCTCTTACAGCCTTCCATCATGGATATTGGCAAAAGTAATAGACGAATTGCCAAATTACTGAATTTAACCCGCAGAACTGTGGACTATAATATCAAAAAATATGAAGAAACTGTCAGTTTACAGTATAAAAAGCGATCAAGTCGACCAAAAATATCAACACCAGCAGAGGATCGAGGAATGGTTTTGTTAAGCAAAAAAAAAGTAAATGAAAAACTGCAGCAGAAACAAATATTAGTCAGAATAAACCAGCTAGCGTCACAACGGTGAAAAGGCGTTTTCATTGCATTCACTACGAAGCATGGAAGAGGATGAGTAATGATTTGAGTTTGTTTTGCTGAGACATCTGTAGGCGATCTAATTATAATAGGCGTTATTCTAAGAAATAAACGCTACAAAGACATTTTGGAACAAAATGTCGCTTCCTCTGAAACACGACTAATTGAAGAACGCTTCGTGTTCCAACAAGACAACGATCCCAAATACACGTCCAAATTGGGTTGGGAAGGAGTAATTGTTATTATGAAATGGTCCCCCAGAACCCCGATTTAAACCCTTTAGAACTCTTATGGGATGAGTTAGACAGACAAGTGCGGAAATCAGCTTCACAAATTCACATTCACGAAAACACTATGAACCTATATGCCTAATCAAAAATAGAACTGGAAACTCTGGCGAAATTACTAAAGAGGATGCCAAGATTGTGCCTGGCGGTAATAAAAGTTCAAGACGGTCACAACGACGAATCTAAAATTTTAATAAATTTAAAAGAATATTTGTTCAAATTGTTTGAAGTAAAACTTTTTTAAGATTTTAGAATTAAAAAAAATTTTGCGGCAAGTATTACTTGCTTTTCTATTCTTTTCTGAACGAGCAAACACTTACGGCCGGTAGTGTACAAAAATGATACAAATTTAATTAAAATATAATTTAAAAATGAATAGGGGCAGATCATATAATATAAGATCTTAAAATTGGTATTAAAAAAATATATCGTACTTAGGTTAACAAATGTCAAACTTCAAGATTTCTTCTTTCCTTTCCTTTTCTGTATTAATTTTGTTTAAAATATAAAAATATATAAAGAATTCAACTTTATTATTTCCAATTTTAGGTACTGCAAATTATGTCCGAACAGTGACTGCATTTATTTATCAAAATGAAAAGTTACCCTTACGTACCCAGTATGGTGCAAGCTATTACAGTTCTTACGGTTTTAAAAATGATGACGAGAGGTATTCCTTTTTTTTATTCATTATATAAACAAAATTTGCAGAAATTTTTTCAGCCCAAACTTCCTGCAATTCCGGATCCATGAATGGAAAAATTTTATATGAACGGTTACCAAACACTCAACTGCAAGGATTTGACAATGACATTATCAGGGATTCGGCACCACCTTTCATGGTTTTGGAAAAATGTCAAGAACTATGTTTGAGGGACCGTTCGTCCAGTAATATAGTGAGAATGTGCAAATCGTTTGATTTTCAACCAGGAAGCAGAATTGCTCTTTACAATGGTGGCCCTGAATATGAAGAATCCACGTGTTATTTGACAAGTGAACAAGCGGCTCCTGAAGGAATAGGAAATTTGGTGTTGGTTCCTAATAGTGTACATTTTACGGAAGTTTGCATAACTGGTAAATATTACACAAATAGGGAGTTCTAGTAATAATAAAATGATAAATTCAATGACACAATATTTAATTGAAATTTAATAAAGTACTGAATGTGTGCAGAAAAAGTGCAATATTGCGCGATATTTGTGATAAAAAAACTTTGTATTGTGAATAACCCATATTTCGAAAACCTGGTTGCCGAAATATATATTATTTCGGCGCGTTTAATAATTTAATTTTGGTCTAACTTAAATTAATAGAGGCAAAGTGATCTCTAATTGAATAATTGTTCACTCGGCTAGTAAGTTATTAATAGTGGTATTATTATGATTTGATGCATTGTTGTGAAGAATAATTCATTTGTATTATCACAATTCTCATGTCTTACTTCGTACAGAATTCTGTAATCTCTCCAGCAACTGTGCATAAAATTGTTTGTTGACCGTTTGTCTATGTTGAATACATTATTGGTGGCATGTGGTGCTGTGAGCATGACATGTGTCTTTTCCGGGGCGCAGTAAGCTGAGATTTTATTGCATGTTCTGACATGGATCATACTAAAAGTTCCAAATTTCATCATCCACAATTATTTTAGAAAACAGTTGTATATTTGAAGGAAGATCAGTCGTTCCCTTCGTCCATTTAGAGGCTCAAATTTCGCAGACGTTCTTCTCATACCAAATATTTCAATTAAAACTAATTCTTCACTTAATCTGCAATGCCATTAGCTACTGATTTCACACTTATTTGTCTAGCTGTAGCTCGTGGTCTATTTTTGGCGGTTACTCATCGGTCACATCTTCTCTCTTAGTTATGCCATTATTTAAGGCATTAAAACACATAGATATAAAAATATTAGCTTTCAATTTATCTATCAGAGACAGAAATTATGTTATATATTAAAAACCAAAAGCTCTAAAAAATGTACAAAAGGAAATTATTCGCTATAAAATGCCACAAATAAATGAAGACGTCCACATAGTAATTATTTAACTCAAAATTACTCGAATAAGAAATGAAGAAGGAATAATGAAGACGTGTTTGCAAATTATAAAAAGTATTTCAACTTAAATAAATGGCAATACAAAAAAGGAAACGAAACAAAAATATATAAGTAATCATATAGCATTAAATCCTATGCAACAAAATAGAAATAATTACACTAAAAAACAATTAGAAAAGAACAAGAAATGGGCATATGAAATTGATTTCATAACAAATAAAGGTTGGCAAGAATTACCCGATGAATTCCTCAAAATGAATAACTATCCAGTTCATTATCATTCTACACGTAGAAGGCATACTTGTCTTGTCAGAGAAATGATTATTGAGTTTGTAATAAGTATTATGACAAAGTGTCGTTACGTCCTAATACTGTCAGTTACAAACTTTTCATACACTTCATAAATGTTGAAAATCATCAAATTAAAAAACTCTAATAACAATATTATTTATTATTTAAAACTATGCGAAAATTTGGTACGTTTTTATACTCGTATATGGAAAGTAACCATTCTGTGGGAAGCTCTGTTCATCTTCTAAAAATATTTTTGTAAATCTCTATAAATATATTGTTGACCCCACACAATAATTGATCTCCCTTACTAAGATAACTATTAATATTGCTAGAGAAGGCCTTTCTATATGGTACTGTACAGTCTCTATAACAAGACAAAAAGGTCCTTACCTTTTAAGAGACACTTTTGCCTAATACGCTGTACAGTTTTCAGAATAGTTTTGTTTCGTAAATGAGTGAAGGTACATTAATACAATTATGCGTGCTGCGTATTTAAAAAGATATGCAGAGATGACTAAAAGCGGTAGTTGAATTAATGTATTTGCATGGACTGAATGCATTAATATAAGCTATTAGTTAATATTCGATGTTTTAAAAAATACAGTACAAAATTTAAACGCTAAAATTCGTGTTATGATAGCATCAAACAGTGATAAAACTATGTATCAATATTGAAAGAATGTTATGTTTAAGATTCTTATTAATGAAGAAATAAAATTTACTCATACTATCACATGTTAGATATGATTAATGAAACGTTTCTCAGAATTACTTTTCAGCGCGTATCATCTAATTACGTATATGTAAGAAGATTGAAGAATTAAAAACTCGCGTCTGAAAGCAGAAATTTGGAGAAATCATTAAATTGTTTGATTTCTTCCAATTACGATGTTACGTGTCGTGTTTAGAAGACGTCAAACAATTTAATGATTTTTTCCAAAATACCACTTTCAGACGTGCAAAGTTTTCCTTCGTGCTACTACTTATATGAAGTCATACGAAAACAAAGAAATGAAACAAACTTCCTTGTAAGCGCGGTATTATTCAATAACACTTCAAAAACATAATGGTCATTTTAATATTCCTAATTGGCAGTTGATTAATATTCTCTTTATTATCTGAAAAGTCTTCGAAAAGATCGTTGCGGATCAGATGATTGTTGTTCTTAATAAGCATAAAATTTTATAATTTCATTGATTGTATAATAGCAATAGTAAACAGAACTACAGATATAATTTGTGAAATCGATAATAGAAATCTTTTATGTATTTAATGAACTATTTAAATATCCTTGACATCATCTATCATGGTGCCTTATCGTGAATAATTTTTGTAGAAGAAAATAATTTATATTTTAACATAATCGCATATTATGTCAATACACGTTATCCAACAACAAAATGTAAATCTAAACAATTAGATCATTGTATTTACACAAAAGCATATATTTATATATACGTTATTCATAAAATCGTATTATCAGAATTGTTATCTTATAAATTAATTCGAAAATATATCTAACTGTTATAGATTACATAAATAAATAAAATCAAAGAAAAGAATTATTCGTATATTATGGGCATTGTTATATCTAATCGAATAGAAATCTTACAACTTCGTTCAGAAAATAATGTGTTTTTGAACAGTTTTATGAATAAGACATGCTCTGACTGCCAGTTTTGTTTGCATACAATTATTATGAAGATGTTCTATATGAATTCGGCAGATACATTTTCGTGTACATCGTAAATCTTTTTGTGGTACCTATTGTACAGCCTCTATCCAAGCGAAAGTGAACTTTTCGAAAAAAGAAGCAATAAACCATTAATACAACCTGTTTCACTATTTTGTTGTCGAAAGCAACTATTTTTATTAATAATCTGTCAGTTGGGCATTGTTATATCTAATCGAATAGAAATCTTACAACTTCGTTCAGAAATAATGTGTTTTTGAACTATTTTATGAATAAGACATGCTCTGACTGCCAGTTTTGTTTGCATACAATCATTATGAAGATGTTCTACATGAATTCGGCCTAACTATACGAACCTAATTGAAATCGCTAGCAAGGACTCCTTGATGAATATTCTTGTAACGATCCTTACTGGAGACGAAACGTGATATTTGACGTATGAATCCGAGCAAATAAAGGACCAAGATAACATTAAATGAAGGGGAGTCTGAAAAGGTCACTTGGAAGAACTAGATACAAAGCTTATTTGTTTGTTTTTAAATAATAAAATAAATATCATGGTATCATCTGATGTTTGAGTAAAAATAAAATGTGTGCGGTGGACTACTAGTTAATTATCTAAATTATACCTTTTTAATTTCTTCTTCTTCTTCCAACTTCATTTGCCGATGAAATGATACGAATATGATATTACTTAAAACATTCAAACGACGATAACCGTAACTTTAATACTATCCCAAAAAATCGACGTAGAAAAATCATTTAACGAATTAATTGACGATGCCAGACACAATACTGAAGCTGAGCAAAAGTGGTTTGACCAAAATAAGTGGTTTTAAGTATTATAGTTTGTTGGTGTTCTATTTTCTATTAAAAGTTCGGTTTCTTTTTAAACAATTCACACTATTTTAATTTTTGAAACAAATTCGTTGCAAGCATTTCTATTAAAAGATTTTTTCACATTTATAAACCAAATTTCAAATTACAATGCTGAATTAATGTTCATAAATTATAGCAGCAAGACCGGATCGAGAATGCCCTAACAGAAAATACATTTTCGAAAGGCATCCGCGAAAGAAACTAAAATTAGATCCCGGAGACATTAAAGACGTCATGGTATCCAACCGCAGCGAATGTGAAGACAAATGTCTCAGCGAATTCAGTTTCGTATGTAGATCAGCATCCTTCGATTCAGCATCACGTATGTGCACATTAAGCAGATTTACCAGGCGAACGCATCCGGATAAATTAAAAGACGATCCAACTTCAGATTATTTAGAAAACACTTGTCTGAGCGGTAAATCACCATCTAATGCATGTTTTAATCAAATTATTATTCTTTGGTTTGTAGCCGAAAGAAGGTGCGATGGTCTAGCAGTCTTTATAAAAGAAGAAAACAAGAGATTAGGTGGCCCTTTTGAAGTAGATCTATTCAGTAATATTACACTGGAAGAATGCCAATCCATGTGTGTCAGAGCTGAAAAGTATTTCTGTAGATCAGTTGAGTTTGACGAGATGACTAAACAGTGTACGCTATCCGAAGAAGATTCTATTTCACAAAAAGACGATATTGGCGTCAGTAGTAGTCCTACACATCACTTCTATGATTTTGCTTGTTTGGACAGCCGTAAGTATTAATTGATAATTTTGCGTAGGTCGTTTTGTATTAAATCGACTGTCGTTAACAGCACGTGGTTCAGAATATCCAGATAATCCCGTAACATCTCACCTCTTTACTGGAAAGAGACCCGATACTGCTTTCCAACGTTACAGAAACAGCAGATTAGGTGGAGAACACCAATCAGAATTGTCCGATAAAACGCTTAGCGAATGTTTAGATGAATGCTTAAGACAACCAAGCTTTCAATGTAGATCGGCTGTTTACAGCGAAAGATATCGATCATGTAGATTAAGCAGGTACAATCAAAGAGACGGAATGAGAATAATCTACGACGCAGACTACGATTATTATGAAAATTTAATGCGTAAGTATAAATAACGTTGATAAATATTGTTACGGTATATTTTTAGTTTTTATATCTGCAGAAATACTTAATTTAATATAGTCTGCTGGTACCTGTCTATGAGTTATCACGCCAAGGGTTCGAATACAATGCCTTGCTGTCCGGGAAGGTTTTTCGTGGTTTTCTTTTCTCCTTTTAACAAATGCTGACAGGCAAAGATTTTAAATCGCACCACAAGTGCGACTCAGCCAACAACTGCTGTATGTCATTGGCATTAAGCTGTTGAGGGATGTGAAGGCATGGATTATTATTCATTCAATTTCAAGCTTAAAATTTCTTAAAATGTCAGATTGACGCAGAAGTTAGTAACGTTTTTTATTTCTAAAATGAGAGTGGCTTGAAAAAAAATTGTGAAAAATATGTCGAAGTTATTTTAATGTCATATTTTCATTTAATAATGTTGAACCTCAATAAACGGTTAGATCTGAATTGCTCTTAATTGACAACAGAAAATGTAATGTCAAATAAAGAAAAAGAGAAATTCCGATCTAACCGTTTATTGAGGTTCAACGTAAGAGTTAAACGCAAAAAAAGCTACCAGAAAAAGTAATTGGAGAGAAAAGCACGGAAACGTGTCCATTTAAAGAAGGCCATTTTGGTATAAACGATTCTCAACGTTCAGGAAACCCATGAAATTTCAGAAGTGGAATCCAAAAATTGCCAATACGTTGCAAGATAATCGCAGACAAGAGCATATTGTTTATTTGTTCATGTTTGTTACAAAATTAAAAAATTTCTAATTAGTATTTTAGTTTAGAAACCACATTATTGTTTAATGCATCTAATTAGTTTAAATAAGATTGACATTACTGCAATGCGGAAGAATAAGCCTGAAGATGGGCATTCTAAGAGTTGGCGATCGAAGTAAAACGCGGGTCCAAAAAGGATGCCTTGTATAGATGAACACACATCCTTCATTTACTTTTAAAACATAATTTATTATAGCTAGAGAAGTTATAAAGGCTTAATTACAAATATTTCTTAAATAAGAAAATGATAATTAACCTACACTACTTATTACGTGTGTTAAAAATTATATTGTTCACAAATAACGATAATTATTATTGACCAGAACAATGGAAACGAGTAGCTTAAACTTTTACTTAAATTATAAAGAAGACAGCACATAAACATACTATTTGAAAAGTATTGTAAAAACATATGAAATTACATTTAAGCCTTTTTTCAATTATCAAGAACAGAACCATTACACAAAGAAAAGTATGAAAAAGATAATACTATAACTATACAGTTGACCATAGCAAGTATACCTCAATATCAAACTTCAAATCATATTACTATTTAAATATGCTGTAGTGCTAGTCGGATGAGGAAATGTAAATATGAACACGTGTTGAAAAGATAAGAAATATTGTAGATTTTTTCAGAAACGTAGGTAAGAGAATGCAGGTTTACATAATATTTTCATACATATATGTATGCTACTTTTATTTATGTGCGAGCAAAATAATTATTACTCGCATATAGTACATTATTTTAATAGCAGGCGCATCATCAATGTACTCATTGTCTTTTTATTTGTGTATGCCGCTGTATAACCGCCATTTAACTTCACGATCCCAGCATTTAATAATTATGTATAGCGAGTCTTAATTATTTTTTTATGTTTCGTAAAGCCAAAATAAATTCAGTTAGTTACAATACAATCATAAAAACAAAAAATATACCGTAACAAATAATCCTCTTATTACCATTGAATCAAAACACTTACAGATCACATAGTTGGTGGAGATATGGAAGGTCCCGACAGGCCTATGAACGGACACAGCGGTGGACGCCCAGGTATACCATCACGACCTTATCCGCCGAAAATTGACGGTCCAAGTTACCCATATCCCCCTAGTAGTTCCGGGGGAGGATACGATTATCCCCCTTCGCGTTTTCCACCAAGCAGTGGCGGTTACGACAGACCTTATCCACCATCTAGATATCCTTATGATGAGCCAAATTATTATGACGAATTTCACCATCATGGCAGATTACCTGACATAATTCCATATCCAACGACACCTGACAGAGTGAACGTACCCCCACGGCAGCCAGATTTTAATGGACCAGTTTATAGACCTAGTTTCGAGGATAGATATGGACCCGGTACTAGATACAGACCAGATGATATATACCCCTCAGGAGATAGATATATACCACCATCCAGAGACAAATATATTCCCGGAGATAGAGATAGATATATCCCCGGAGACAGAGATAGATATATCCCCGGAGATAGAGATAGATATATCCCTGGAGACAGAGATAAATATATCCCCAGAGACAGAGATAGATATATCCCCGGAGACAGAGATAGATATATACCGGGAGATAGAGATAGATATATTCCCGATGACAGATCTAGATATCCATTTGGAAATAGAGATAGATTCTTACCTAGGGATAGATACGTACCTGGTGATAGATACAGGCCCGGTGGAAGTAAATATAATGGATATGACTTTGATTATACATATAGACCTGGAAGATTTGGATCTGGAGATAATTCTCCTGATAATAAGTATGGTTCTGGTAACAGGTTTGGATCTGGAGATAAATTCAGGCCAGGAGACGCATATGATATTGGAGATAAATATGGTTCTGGAAATTGGTACGACTCAGGAGACAGGTACAAGCCTTACGATAAATTTGGAGATAGATATCGACCAACAGATAGATATGTGCCGGGAGGTAAATATCGTCCTGGAGATCAATTCGGAAATGGATATAGATTCAATACTGGAAATAAGAATAGCGATGATAATAATAGATATAAATTCAGTTACTATGGTGATGAACGTTTTGGTGGACCCAGTTATCCATTTTATCCTAGTAGACGTCCTCCTCGTCCATTAGACAACCGAAGACCAGTTCGACCTATATCTCCTGGTCCTGATGGTCCCATATATGAAGATACTTTCAGCCAAGGACCAAATCGACCTTTCTTTTCTCGATGTGATGGTGATGAAAATTTCAAACAACAGGGTTCGAAGAGAAGAATTCGAAAAGAATATGTAGTGAGATTTATGACGAGACCATCGTTAAGGGATTGCCAATTAGCATGTATTGAAAGTACTGGATTTTCTTGTAGATCCTTTAATTACAGGTACTATGCCAAATTTATTTAAAAATAAGAATAAAAATAATCATATTCTCTATTCAATTCATATATACAGGGTTAAATAAATGTATGGATCCATTCGAATAGCTTTGATACGGCTACTAAGTAAATGCAAATAGAGGAATCGATGAGCATATCTACATTCGAATCAGATCCCCTGTTTAGCCGGAAATGGTATTACCTTTTTCGGTTTAAATTGAAGAAAGTTGGCGATAGCATCCCTTCAGCACTCTTCATTATCCATCATTTCAGAGTATTTAGCTGCCTTATTAACTTGAATGCCATAAATGACTTTAAAGTCTCACCACTAAAGTCGGATGATCTGGATTCATTTTTCAATAACTTCTGAATAACATTTTCTAGACCAATTTTCTCCTTGACGACAAACGCTATTTTCCTCTACTCTTGTACAAAATTAAGTAAGAAATAATTTAATCCTCCAGGACTAAGAAGTTTATTTCGTTATTTCGATGTGCACACTATCACTACTGTGAGAAAACTGAGAGATATTTATTTGATTTTGATAGAATCTATCCTGTGAAGTATTGTTGATTATAGGGATTTATTAAAATAGCAAATACGTTACAATTTGTTTTAAGGAGCAAAATTTTACTCAATATTTGATTATCTGCTTAAATTTAAAATATCTAAATAGCACAATTCTTAGCTTATTATTGCTTCAAAAGATCATTTATGGAAACATTTAAGTTTCTTTATTATTATATATACGGTGGTTAGAAATTTCACGGATAATCGTTAGGTAGAACGATTCTACAATCCTAATACAGAAATGTTGTATTGTCAGTCGTTAATGCACACGAGACCATCAATGTTGAAAATACGCAACAAAAAATATTTCGAATTTTTTGCAATTTTCTGTGGAAAACCATGTGTTCTACTGTCAAATAAAATTACGCAACATTACGTTGGTGTGATTAATCGTTTTATGCCAATATTTTGCCTTATTAAACATTTCTTTAACTGCTTTTTTGTGTTAATGTAGATATGGCACCATTGGCCAAGAATAACGTTTGTAATTAAAAAATAATTATTTGTCAAATTTTCATTATTTTCGCTTTCATTACTTGCCTCATTTTTGTGATACCCCAACACGTACGTGGTTTGTTCAAAAGGAAAGGGGAATTTTGAATTTTTTTGAAAAGTATTTATTTATTCACCAAGATCCATTTTGTTCCCGTCAAAGTAATCCCCCTCAGATATAATGCACTTATGCCAGCGCTTCTTTCAATCCTCGAAGCACTTCTGAAATGCGCTTTTCGGTATGGCCATCAGCTCGTTCTTCGATTCTGACTTTATCTCATCAATTGTGGCAAAACGCTTTCCTTTCATTGGTCTCTTCAGTTTTGCGAATAGGAAAAAATCGCAGGGAGCCAAATCTGGTGAATAAGGTGGTTGAGGCATGTTATGGTGTTGTTTTTGGCCAAAAAATCACGAACAAGCATTGATGCGAGCTGGTGCATTATCGTTATGCAGAATCCATGATTTTTTTCCACAATTCCGATCGTTTGAGCCGTATTGCTTCACGCAAACGTTGCATAACTTCCTTGTAGTATTCCTTATTAACCGTACGACCTGTCGGCAAGAACTCGTGATGCACCACGCCATTGTAATCGAAGAAAATAGTGAGCAAAACCTTCACATTTGATCGAACTTGGCGTGCATTTTCTCGGCCTTCTGTAAAGCGCTTGTACCACTTATAAACACTTTTTTTAGACAAAGTGGACTCGCCGAATGCCACAGTCAACATTTCAAGTGCCTTGGAGCACTTTATTCCATTTTTAACGCAAAATTTAATACATATTCTTTGATCCATTTTTTCAAAAGTCAAAAATCGAAGAACACACAAACGTGACTAAGCTTTTCAGTTGTCAACAACAAACTACTAATCCAAATTGGTTGATAATACCAACATATGATTAGCACATGTGTACCAACATAACAAGAAAAAATTTCGGTAGTCGAATGTACACAGCGCGCGAAAATTCAAAATTCACCTTTCCTTTTGAACAAACCACGTATGTATATGTTATTTGGGTTTTGCAATGGAAATGCGCACTTGGCAAAAGACGAATGCAATACGGTATCCGCACAGACAGCAACCATCTATCAAATCATTTCGAAGATGGGATCGGAGACTTCGTGAAAGAGGCGCTTTTGTTCTCAATAATCAGGTAGACTAAGACAACATCGTTGTACGATCCAAGTTGAAGAAGGAATTTTGGATTTTGATCATCAGGATCCTACTTGCAGAACAAAACAAATACCCCGGTAAATAAATATTCCAAGTAAGACGACAGTTCTTTCAGTACTTACGGAAACTTTTTTAAGACCGTTTCGTGTTAAGAATAATATTTTGCAACACAGTTTGAAACAAAATTCAAGAAGATCAAGACATTTTATCACTTACTTTATGGAGTGAAAAGTGCATCTTCACAAGAGATAGTGTCTTCAACTGTTATAATTCCGTTTTTGGACAAATGAAAATCCCAAAACTATTCGAAAGTTTGAATACCAAAGAGTTTTTTGTGAGTGTTTAGCTAGACATCTTAAACCTTCAAATCATAAAACCAATATTTCTTCTAAATAGTGTTGGAGAAAGTATTGGATAATGTTCCATTAAATGTCAGAGGCCAATATGTATTACAAACACAATGGTGAGCCAACTCATAATACAAGTATTACGAGAGTGTGGTTGAATGAACGTCTTCCAGATAGATAGATCGGGCGAAATGGACCAATACCATGGTCTCCAAGGTCACCACATATGAATTCCCTTGATTTCTATGCTTGGGTTTTTTGAGGAAAAAGTTTATGCGTCACCGCCGAGCAATGAAAAGGAAGTAATTAATGGAAATAACGCCACAAGACAAATTAACCCAGACATATTACGACGCATCCTAAATTCAATTTCACAAAGGCTACCAGTTTCGGCGTTCATTATCATTGTTATTGTTATTTTCATTAAAATTAAATAAAACTCATATTTTATCATATCATTGTTACTGATTTATTGATGGTTTTATACCATGCTGCCAAATCTACACTCCTTTAGCAATTCATATGACTTAATGAATGACAAGACTGTATTTCTATATTAGAACCGTCAACTCAGAAATAATCACAGAATATCTGACGATTGTCCGTGAATATCTGACCACCCTGTATATTATATTTCAAAATATTTCAGAGAAGGTACACCACTATATGAAGATGATGCAGACAATTGCGAATTGAGCGATAGGGATTCTAGAGATTTGGATATAAACAACGCTCAATTCTTTGAACCGGGAACTAGTTTCAATTACTATGAACGATCAATAAGTAGACAAGGAGATGGCGATTGTTTAGACGGTAATACATAACACAATAAATGTATATGTACAATAAAAAATAAAATAGATTTTTTAATTTTTTTTTCTTTAATTCACAAAACCCCTATCAAATTTTAGTGAGTCAAGTGTGCAATGAAGACGGCATGGAATTCACACTGAGAACTCGTGAAGGATTCTACGGTCGCATATACGCATACGGCTACTATGACCGATGCTTCTTCCGCGGAAATGGAGGAACTATAAACGTGCTCCGAATAAGTGGATCCCAAGGATATCCCGAATGTGGCACTCAGCGTTATGGCGACACAATGACCAACATAGTAGTCGTTCAATTTAGTGACAACGTACAAACGGATAGGGACAAGCGATTCAATCTGACTTGTCTCTTCAGGGGACCTGGCGAAGCTATTGTCACTTCATCATATATCGGAGCAGGGTAATATAAATTTCAGAAAAACGTATTTCATTTCTGATATTAAACTTATTTAAGATCTGGAAGCCCGATACCTATCGAATATCTACCAGCCGAGAACACACTAAGCTCTAAAGTTAGGCTGCTCATTTTGTATCAGGGCAGGCCGACAACTACAATAGCTGTTGGCGACCCCTTGACATTTAGGTTAGAGGCACAGGATGGATACAATTATATTACAGATATATTTGCTACGAATGTGGTTGCCAGAGATCCGTATACAGGACGTTCAGTTCAATTGATAGATAAATATGGGTAAGTATTAATAAATAATATATATTTATTAAAAAAATAATAATTAATAAAGCAAAAGCTCCAGAGCTGGCGCTAGATACCAGAAAATACAAATTATTTCCTAATTTTAACAAAATGTGTCCTTGCACTATTTATCGTAAAACTGGTAAAGATGTAAGTAAAGGGTGTTTCAAATTTCGCGGTTTTCTTAAAGAATAAATAAAACACATAATTTATATTCATTTTCAAAAACCTTTTATTGGTAATTAAAGTATCAGTTATGACATTTATATGCGAAAAATAATATCTGCCAAATAGCGTCCTCTGGCAGCAGACGTCCACTCTTGTTAAAATTTTCAATGCCATTTTGACATAATTGAGGCTCTATCTCACCAATGACACGAATAATTTCATCTTTCAAACCAGGAATTGATTGTGGATTGTTTTTATAAACCTGACTTTTCACATAACCCCAAAGAAAATGGTCTAACGGTGTCCAATCGCATGATCTTGGTGGCCAATTAACATCACCGTTCCTTGAGATTACACGTCCTGGAAATTTTTCTGTCAATAAATCAATTAATTCATGTGCAAAGTGAGGTGTAGCGCCATCCTGTTGAAACCACATATCCTCTAGATCCATATTCATTACTTCAGGCCACAAAAATCCGACGATATCGATCACCATTGACAGTTACAGCTTCACCAGCAGCATTTTCAAAGAAGTAAGGCCCAATTACACCACCTGACCATAATGTACACTAAACAGTAACTCGTTTAGGATACATACGTTTCTCATGAATAATTCGTGGATTTTCCTCGCCCCCGATACGGCAATTTTGTTTATTAATATAGCCACCAAGTTCAAAATGTGCCTCATCGGAAAACATTATTTTTTGAGAAAAATCGGCTGGTTGTTCATTGATGAAATTGACAAATGAACGCCGTTTTAAATGATCTAATGGCTTCAGTTCCTGTGTTATTTGAACCTTATATGCCTTCAGAGCTAAATCCTTGTGTAAAATACACCATGTTGTTGATCCACTAAGTCCAAGTTGTCGTGAACGTCGTCTAATGGACATTTCAGGATCTTCAGCAACACTTTCACAAATAAAACCAATATTTTCTTGTGAACAACCACCACAACTGTATTTTTCACTTTTTTGATCTTCCACGGAACCGGTCTCTTCAAATTTTTTAATAATTCGACCAATAGTGCTTTCAGATGGACGATTATGTAAACCATGAAATTCACGTAATTTTCTAAAAGCTCTTTTCACAGAACGCTGATTTTCATAAAATAATTAAACAATTTGAACGCGTTGTTATACCGTGTACGAAGCCATTTCTATAAATGTCATACATCACACTTTTTAAATGTTCACATACCCAAACAAATTCAGTGTGCTATCTATATTTTATTTATTCTTAAAAAAAAAAACAGGCAATTTGAAACACCCTTTATATTGTATTAATAACACGCACATAAAGATCAATGCTATCAACAAGTCAAAGCTCTGTGAAATAATAAAACAAAATTAGTTTCTACAGTGATGTGGAATCTGCATAGAATACGAAAAATTGTTTTTAAAATTTTCCACGTCTCTAATTTTAACTGACTTTTCCCACAATTAGGACACATACACCATTATGAGCAAAGAAGAAATTTATGTTCAGACGAGTCTATCATCGAAAACTGGAACTGCACAGTTGGACGCACAGGAATTTTGAATTCGTTGCATATTGGATTATCGATACATGGTTGGCGCTACAGTCGCGATTTTTATACAGTTACGTTTATATCGTTAATTTGCTCTGATACTGTTTATTTTAATATTTTCATATAGAGGGTAGCCGTTTCTATTTCGGGAATAACAAACAAGAAAAAAAATGTTTATCGAAGATAGTTTTATTGCTTTTCAAAATATTCCTCCTTGAAAATCAATGCACTTTTACATTTGTTTAAACTAATCCGAAAAGCATTGCTGCGCCTGAAGGCGGTATCCCCAAAATATGAGTTTTGAATGCCTCAACTGCCTCTTCCGGCGTAAAAAACCACGAAGTTTAATCTTCACTTCGTCAATTCAATGTTTTGCCCGGTCAAATATTCAATTGTTTGTACCGACCTGTGAGAGCTCGCATTGTCATGGTGGTGAATGATCTATGGTTTTCAGTTTGTTTTCCTTATTTCTTCAAAAACTTTTGTCAAACAAATAGTTGTATACCATTCGGAATTGACAGTTCTACAACTCTCTAAAGGTATAGTTGCAACGTGACCAGTTTTTCCGAAAAAACAGGCGACCATTTGTTCTGACGTGCTTCGAGCGCGAACAACTTTTGTTGGTTTTTGGCTCATCTTGGAATACCCACACAGTCAACTGTTGTTTAGTATCGGACTCATACGTATAGATCCAAGATTCATCACCTGTGACGACTTTATAAATGTTCTTTAAAGCACCGCTATTGTATTTTTTGTGCATTTCTTGGCACCAATCAACACGAGTCCTTTTTTGAGCGGTTGTCAAATTATGTAGTACCCAACGTGAACATAGCTTCTTAATGGCTAAATGTTCATGCAAGATCTTATGCACGCTGGTGATACTAATACCTAGAGATGCCTCGATCTCACAGTATCACATGTCAGTCTTGCATTATCAATTCAGACACTGCTTTAATGTTTTCCGACACAACAACGTTTGTGGGACGACCTTCACGAAATTCATCATTCAAAGAACACCGTCCAAGTTTGAATTCACTATACCAAAGTTTTCGATGGTGCTTCATCACCATATAAAGAATTCAGATCGTCGATGCATTCTTGTTGAGATAATAGACGTCGAAAGTTATGAAAAATAATTGCACGAAAATGTTCGCGAGTTAATTCCATTTTTTCGTTGACATAAAATTTTCAAGTAACTGTCAACAATAGAAATAGCGACCGGATAATAAAACTGAGAAGGTAAATATATTGTCAAAAATGACAAACTTCACGATGCCATCATCAGATCGGAGACCACACTAACAGCGTTGCCAGTTTCCGAAATATAAACGGCTACCCTCGTATTAGGGTTAATTCAATTAAAAATTTCTTTTTTGAGGACGGTACTAAAGTAAAATTATGTTAACTACGTACGGCACTGGTGGTACTTTCTCACGCAGATATATGTGTGGTGTATGTGTCCTTCTCATTGTGAAAGAGCCCTACTTTTATATACTTGCATTCACGCTATTAAAGTTAAAACAAAAATGTAACGGAAAACTCTGAATCATCTCGTTTACCAACGCATGCAATAAACTCTGCTTCGAGAATATGAACCTGCTGAGGCAACAATAATGCGCTTCAAGCACTTTATGTATGCAATCATTAATACTGCTCATAACCTTGACTGAAACAAGATATTATCATCGTTCGACCGAGAACAACAAACAGCATGATATACGCTGCGTGTAGAGCAAAATTCAAACATAAATTTTGTTTTACTAAACAAACAATCATCAAACATATTAAGCATGTCACAGTAAGCACAAAACAAAATTACTTTTAAGAAATCACAATTTTATGAATGGCGTACATTTCCATAAAAGCCATTAGTGTTATGGATAATCCACAAAGATCAGCATTGAGGACGTTCGCATATAAGCTGATTAGAGAATAACTATGCAGAAACAAGCACATAAAATAACAATATCAGTTGGAAGTGTTTATAGTATTGTCGACAAACATTCATCATGTTTGTCAACACATTGTTCCAAGAATGTCGACAGCAGAACAGAAAAAGAAGAAAATGACCATTGCTGGAAATCTGTAAATCTCGTCGGTAGAGCTGACCAAAGTTATATTCTTCTTATAGGATCCACAAACAAAATATCAGTTCTGTGAATGGAAATTTAAACCTTCTCCTTGCTTCAAAAATTTCCAACTGAACCGAAGTAAGCAAAAATTTTGTTGGATTTTTTGGTCTAGGAAGGTGTTGTCTACCTTGAATTCATTACAAAAGGAAAATAAGGACATGTATTTTATTATTCTCAATCGTCTGAGCAACCCAAATAAAACGCACAAATGGAGGACGACTGATTAATCTCTTCTTCGTAATAATACTACCGCATATTGCATAATCCATATATGTACGTACGTCGTAAAACCATAGCAAATATTTTTTACTGTTTTAACGTAAACGTTAACTTTGACAAACTCAATATTTTCCTAATATTTGCAATATTTTCCTCGAAAAAAATGCTCTTTAAAATTATTTTGGATTTTATTAAAAGCAAGAGATAAGAATTTAAGGTAGCCCAAAACAGAAACGCAGCCAACAAAAACGAAACCAACGTCTACCGTACATCTCTGGGGTCAGTGAGAAGATTGAATGGATATCGACGAAGAAAAATGCAAAAGTATATTTTAGTATTGCAACCTCCATTCAACACAATTTTTCTGGAACCAAAGACAAACTACAACACAACTTTTCTGGAACCAAAGACCAACTACAACAGAAGAAAAAGAAGTCTTCAAATCAATGTGCGAGCGAGGGAAGACCTAAGTCGGAGAAATAGAAAGATTGATTAAACAAAGACTTAAGAGATATCGGAGCCACGCACGAAGAAAAAGAATTGGACAATAAAATGTTGCAGAATATCTATGTACATGCTCACAAGAAAGGACATAAAATAAACTTTGAAGAAACAAAAGTATTAACTATGGTACTACGAAGATCTACCATCGAAGAATTATTAGAGAAACCATCGATATAAAAAAGCATCCAGGCTTCAACCTTAAAGATGGCTGTAGACTCAGCAACACCTGGAAGAGCCTGCTACGAATTTGTCACGACCAATGGAGCACGATTATTGCGCATAGATGAACCATCGACATATGCAGATTCTCAAGCAGGTAGCAGCACGGACAGAGAAACGTCGATGAAAACTATGGCAACAGTGAAAAATTCGCAAGAAGATTGTACTACAAGTGACATCGGCTGTAAAAACCTACGAACTTTAATAAAAAAATCTATTTAAAAACTCAATTCTAAACACTTTACACATTCTTTGGTTTTTAAATCCGCAATGATATTGTATGTATAAAAAGCAAAAGATTGCTTAAACATTTTAATTCAATAAACATTTTTGTTATTCAGGTGTCCAGTTGATCCCTATGTTTTCCCGGAATTAGATCGTGGAAGAAACGGAGATACATTAGAAGCCAACTTTAACGCGTTCAAAATTCCCGAATCCAATTATTTAATATTTGAAGCGAACGTTAGAACTTGCAAAGACGGCTGCCAGCCAGCATACTGTCCATCCAGTTCCGGTAGAGCAGAACATTCATTTGGAAGACGGAAACGTGAAATAAATGAGACTTTGACAAATCAGAACGAAACTTCGATAGAAGACGAAAGTTCACTCTCTAATGATACAATTACTATTATGGACCCAGACGAAGAAAAAGATACCGAGAGTCCAGAGCAAGTGAGAGAATTGATCGAGGTAAATATTTACATTATATGAAAAGAAATTATAGTTATATTTAATAAAATTGCCAGGTGTTTGAATCAAGAGAGGAACTTCAATTAGAAGCCAGGCGAGCAGATCCCTTATTAGAAAGCGTTTGTATAGCGCCCAGTGAATATCAAGGACTTATATCTGCGGTTTTCGCATTAACCATAATTTTAATAACAATCTCATTATTTGTGGGCTTCGCATATCGCCGTTACTGGTCCGTGATGAAGAAAAATTTGGCGGCGGATAGAGCGTCATCACATATTTCCTCGTCATATCCCGCTACCAGAAGCAGCGGTGTATCCGGAATTTCAATATTTGGAGGCGGCTTTCATAAACCCTTTCATGCGTTCGGAAGATCGAATAACTTTCCAATTCTAATGAAAGACGATACGGACTGTCCAGAATCGGCACCGGGAGGACCATTCGAAGATCCCAGTGAGCCTATTTACACAGATCCGTCTTTATTTGAAAGATCACGTAGTCTAAGAAGTATTGCGATTTCACAAAAGCAACGCCAATTACCCAATTCCCAAAATTAGACTGTTGGTTGTAGGTGATACTTTTAAGCTAATCAAAAAGTCTTGTAGCTAAAAATAATAACTTAAACTCTCCTAATTTGAAATGCATTACTGCAAAGGACTAAATTCATTTTCTTTTGTGAACAAGACTTTATGATTACATCTCCGAATTATGTAAAGCATCATACATAGACTTAAAATAAAATAGCTAGGTATTTATTATTTCTGCTATACCAATTTTGTTAGATAAATGAACTGCCATTAGAAACAAAATTATAACACTGCCTTAAATCTAGAACATCAAATCAGAAAAAAAAAACAAAATATTGTCTGCGTTGTAATTTTCAATAACTTATTAAAATAGGTCTAGTTTTTACACTTTAGTATATCTTGTACTATTATCAGATATTATTATTGCACAAAAATACTATGGAATTATTGAATAACACATATTTATACATAAATGAATGTAAATACATCAATAAATTACGTATAAAATAATTTCCGGCTTATTTATTAATGTAAACGACTTGTAAGGCATTTCCTATGTACGTGGGTTGCTTTAAAAGTTTTGCGGTTCAGCTACTCCCAGTAAGGTGGAGCTGTCGGAAATATTTTTGTCTAAGATTTTTCAATCCCAATAGCATTTATAGATTGCTAGCATATGCCGCTGTCTCTTTGTAATAATTTCTTAAATAAAATTTTATGAAAAACGGAATTAACGCACGAAAATTTTCGAGCTATAATTTTCTACGGGGTCACTCGACAAGTGTTCGCAAAAAATCAAGCGATTGTTTAGCGATGAAGCAGCCTTGGCGACTGTTAAATGGTGGTACGAGTACCAGCGTGGACATGCTTTGCTCAAAGACGAGGATCATGAGGGACGGCCTGCCACTGCAGTGACTCCAGAACGCCGTGTACAACATGATATAGACAGACAACCACTGCCCATAGAGATATTCGGCCCTCATCTGGCATAGGTATGATCGAAATCAAAACTATCCTACATGATCATCTTGCCGTCAGAAAGCTTTGTACTCGATGGATACCTCATAATTTAACGGAAGTTAAAAAAAGGTTGGCGCAAAAAAAATGCTTAAAAAAATTCAACCGAGTTCGAGTAAAATCAATATACGACATCGTTACAGGTGATGAAAGTTGGATTTATTGTTATGAGCCAGAGAGCAAACGATAATCGTCTCAATGGGTCTTCAAAGAGAAGGAGGAACCCCCGAACGTAACATGCGGACGAAGATCTAGCAAGAACATGGCTTCTTTTTTCGGACGTACCGTCCGTACATCTTGTTATTATTCTGCTCGAGTATCGTCGCGCAGTCAATGCTGAATGGTATACAACCATTTGTTTGCCAACTGGGTTTCAAAAAGCGCACGAGAAACGATCAAGAGGTCGAATCATTCTACATCAAGACAATGCACCTTCAGACAACGCATCTCAAACCTAAGTTTTTAGACGCTTACCAATGGAATTGATGACTCATCCGCCTTATAGTCCCGACTTGGCACCTTGTGTCTTCTTTTTGTTTCCATACATGATAAACAAAATGCGTGGATTGAAATTTAATACCCCGGAAGCTACTATGAAGCCTTCTTACCTAAGGTGACTGAAGAACAATGGGCCCAATGTTTTGAAAACTGATTCCACCGAATGCAGAAGTGCATAGATCAAAAAAAGCAACTATTTTGGAAAACAATAAGAAAAATTTGATAAAAGAATTAATTTTTTTCTGTATCATTCGCAAAATTTTTAAACCAATCTACGTAGAAAGTAGAAAAAACAAATATTCTAACGAAACAAATTGTTTCACTTGAAAGAAAGGCCTTGGAGTTAGCCCGAAATTGTGAGCGACAATGAAATTTTGAGAGTTTTAGAGAGAAAATTCCAAGTCGAACCTCCAGAGAACTTGTAAGCATATTGAATGTTGACCATATTATAAAAGTGGTAAAAGTTTAATACGAATCTTTTGTACAACAATCGCACATCTTTTATAGAACGATAAGTGGCATGAAAAATTGATATTAACTAAAATTTAAGAGTTGATTAGCCAGCTCCGGAACATGTTCCAAGATATCCTCTTCATTCAAAGAAAAAACACACGGTCTTGATTACATACAGTGTAATCAACACCGTCTAGCTCTCATACACATCAAAAGCAATAACTTCGAAACAAAAATTGAAACTATAAAAACACCTGTAGATTATAATTTCTTTAAACATCTGAACGCCTTCTTGAAATCAAAAGAATTTCTTAATAAAGAAGAGGTTAAAGTGCCATCGAAGCCTTTCGGAAGATTTAGCTTCTTTTAAGAATGGTTTTTAAATTTTTTGTTATTGGCAGAAATGTGTTCATTACCTTCAAATTTCAATCAAATATAAAATTTCATGTGCCCCAACCTGACAATACGAAGCAGACTTTGTGTTAAATGCACAATTTAACATAGTAAAGGAATAACGAGTTAAAAAGATAAAAAGTAAAGTAAATTTCAAGTTGCATTAAGCTACCAACTGGTATTGCAAAAAAGAAAATATTTAACTTTAGCATCAGTTCAAATAAATAAATTTATTTCATACTATATATATTGTGTATTATACTTCGATACTAATACAGTATTAATGTTTATAGTTTATATGGTGCCAACAATACACGCATTATACTTTATTCTGGTTACAAGTCTCCATCTATTGTTAAAGACGAGAAACAATACTAGTATTATATTCTGCCTATAGATGTCACTGGTAATAATTTGAATAACCTATTTAACCTTTTAAATAAATTTTATAGTTTAAACATAACCTGTATTATTTTAAAATTAGCAATATTTTTATTTATAGCTCTTAATATATATCATATTGAAAAATTATATATAGATGAAATACATTATTGATATGTAAAGAAAGTTTTCATACTTAAAAAAAATACCTAACAAAATCTACGCAATACCTGACAGTTTTACTTCTTTCATTAAAAAAAAATAGCATAAAATGAACGAAAAAATTAAAATGTAAGTATAAATACCTTTGCTGAATTGCAAATTCAATTTCTTCTTAATAATCACGCTTCGCGTTGTTTACTTACGCACGTTCTTCGCGTTCTTTACGGTGAATGTTTATTTAGTAAATAACAGTATACAGCCTCTGATTGCAATGTTTCAATTGCCGACGTGACGGAAATTAATTTTTAGCCTACTTTGCGGCGATGTCGAGGGTAAATTTAACACATTCTTCAACAGAGTGGAAAATATTATTAAAAAATCTGGACAATTTGATTTAGCGTTATGTGTGGGAAATTTTTTTGGGATAAATAACAAGGAATTTGATGTTTATAAACGAGGTATTAAGAAAGGTAGAATTATTAAAATATTTCGGTTATAAGTTTTAAACAAAAAATATTCAGTTCCAGTTACGACTTACATATTAGGACCAAATAATGAAGATTCTTTGGAAATGTTTAAAGAAGATTCAGAAATATGTGAAAATGTTTATTATTTAGGTATAAGCTTAGAATTAAATATACAATTATGTCTTTTCGTCTATACATAATTATTTCACAGGAAAACGTGGTTTGTATGTAACAAGTAATGGATTAAAAATAGCTTATATCAGTGGTATATACAATAATGATGAAAAATCAAAAAAATCTTATCATTATTCTTCCAATGATGCTGATGCTTTGTGTGATGTGTGTATTAAAGAGCCGGACGGTTTCCGTGGTGTTGATATTTTACTGACTTCACAATGGCCAACAGATGTTGCAAATGATAAATTGAAAGTAAGTATTTGACAATATTTTGGCTTTAAATAATATATAAAACTTTTAGAATCCTATTATCAATGCTGCAGATATTGTCTCTTGGCTGGCTGTTCGTTTAAAACCTAGATATCATATTAGTGGTTTTGAAGGAACATTTTTTGAGAGGCAGCCTTATCGTGTTACTGCTAAGGATTCTTCATTTGAAGCTGTTACTAGATTCATTGGATTAGCAAGAGTAGGAAATCCACAAAAAGAAAAATGGATCTATGCATTAAATTTAACTCCTGTAGACAAAATGAAGCTAGTAGACATTTTGCAAAGAACAACAGATGAAACTGAGTGTCCTTATAATATTGAAAAGTTTTCAAAGACAGGTATTTTCTATACACCTGTTAATTCAAATATATTTATTGGCATAGTTGATAACAATTAAAATTTTTATTTATGAATCTTTTAATATTAATCAATTAAGGTTAATATAACCCCTTTCCACAATAATTTTCGTATTCTGTATACGTATTTCGGAGCCACGGCAACACCCGTACAGAAACGAAGCCTATACTAAACTTATACCGTCGAAAGCCAAACATACAGAATGAATCTACAATGTGTGAAAAGAAACAAAGTCCGTACCAGAGTTACATCGTCGAAAACCAAACACACAAAATAAATCTACGGTCTGTGTTTGGCTTTCAATGGTGTAAGTCTTGTACGGACCTTTTTGTTTTTGTGTGGGTTTTGCCGTGGTTCCAGATGCGACAATGATTAATTATCTACTGGTGACAACTAAGTTGTCCAAATACGAACACAGAATAAGAAAATTATTGTATTGGGTTGGCAACTAAGTACTTTCGGTTTTGTAGTATAAAATAAAACACTTTTTTGCTTCATCCAGTTTTATTAATTGTTGACAGTAAACATTATAATTGATCGTTTGGTTCCTTGGAAGCAGCTCAAAAAGCACAACACCTTTGTAATCCCACCAAACTGACAGCATGATCTTTTTTGGATGCAATTCAGCTTTCGATGTGGTTTGAGCTGGTTTATCGTGTTTGCTCCATGATCGTTTTCGAACTATGTTACTATACAGGACCCATTTTTCATCACCAGTGATGATTCTTTTTAAGAAAGGGTCGGTTTCATTTCGTCTAAGGTGCATATCGCAAAAGTTGATTCTTTGTGTTAAATGAATTTCTGTCAATTCGTGAAGTACCCAAATATCAAGCTTCTTAACTAGCCCAAGACATTTTAAATGTTTTTTAATTGTTGTGTGCGATACATGTAGCCTCTCCGCAACCTCTCGAACAGTTATATGACGATCCTCTTCAGTTATGACTTTGATTTGGTCATCATCAACTTCAGTAGGCCGACAAGAATGTTGCTCATCTTTGAGGGAAAAATCTCCAGAACGGAATTTTTTATACCAATTCTGACACGTGCGCTCTGTAAGTAATTAGCACCATAAACTTCACATATCTTTTTGTGAGCCGCAGTAGCTTTCTTTCCTTTACGGAAATAAAATAAAAAAATATGTCGAAAATGTTCGTTTCTGCACTCCATTTAAAATTAACCCACAACTAATAGCTTTAATAAAAATCACGCACTACTTGCTTCTGAAGTTACGTCAATGTGACTAGTGTCACGCGACAAACGGTAAAGTACAGCACTAGCATACGTTATACAAAAAATAAAGCAACCGTAAAAACCGAAAGTACTTAGTTGCCAATCCAATAGAAAGGGATTATATTAACTGTAATTGATTAATTTAAAATTTACCATCTTTTAATACACAAAAAAAAACTATTTCAAGTACTTTAGTTTAATAAGCTTTTCATATGCAGTTTGTAATATTAAAGATTATATAATTTTATTCATTTGGAGGTTTTAAAAATGTTATCTTCTAATATATCTAAATTTATAGTCTCAAATTGTACTTTACACTTGTTTCCAAAATGCATCGGTTAATATTAAGAAGTAAATTTTTTAAAATCCTATTGTAATAATAAAATAAACTTATTAGTAAATTTAAACTTCAGCTACTCCACAGAAAAAAAGAAGCCAGGAGTCAGGTCAATATTTTTATGATATGAATGCTCCTGAAGAAGAAAAGGTACAAAGAAAAACAAAAAGACAAAAAGTGGAATTTGACCAAAGTAAATGTTGGTTCTGTTTAGCCAGTCCTAAGGTTGAAAAACATTTGATAATTACCGTCGGAAATGAATCATATATTGCTTTAGCAAAAGGTATGTTATCAAGTACAGACGTATGCAAAGACTCCTAGACATTCTGCAAAGATATTAAGACTAAAATAGGTTTGAAAAGAAGATCAAAGTGGAATAAGCTTTGTAGCCACCTCAAATTATCTAATCTAATCTTAAGTTACCAAGCGCACTCACACAGAAAAAGTTTCCAAATTATTTGCAGTAATATATACTGTTACTTTCATTTGTAAAGGGTTTTCCAATAAGGACTTGACAACTTTTGTTCAAAATAAAATGCAGACCATTTGAGATATTTCAAAAACTTTATTATCGGGTTGAAGTAGAATCAAAACATTTATGAATGGAACTCGACTTCGTTCATATGGCCACCGCGGGCACGTTTGCAGCGGCCGATTCGTTGGACCCAATTTTCGATGACTCGGCCACACAATTCGGCCAAAACGGCTGCTATTTCGCGTTCAATGTTGGCTGTGAGCTCTTCCAACGTTGTCGGCTTGTTGGCATAGACCACTGACTTGACGTAGCCCCAAAGAAAAAAGTCTAGAGGCGTTAAATCGCACGAACGAGGCGGCCAATCGACTGGTCCATTTCTTGACATAACACGCTCATCAAACTTACTCTTCAATAAATCGATTGTAACGTGTGCTGTGTGGCTTGTGGCACCGTCCTGCTGGAACCACATGTTGTCCAAGTCCATATCTTCCAATTCGGGCCAAAAATAATCGGTAATCGTGGCGCGATAACGATTACCATTCACAGTAACGTGACGATCATTATCGTCGACGAGAAAATATGGTCCTATGACGCCGCCAACATGCATACCGCACCAAACAGATATTTTTGTGGATGAAGTGGTGTTTCATGAAGCACATGTGGATTTTCACCCGAACAATAACCCATATTTTGCTTATTGTCCAACCCATTGAGCCAAAAATGAGCTTCGTCACTGAAAATGATTTTGCGATGAAATTGATCATCTTGGCGCATCTTTTCCAGAGCCCAATCGGAGAACGTACGTCGCTTCAAATGGTCCATCGGCTTCAGTTCTTGATCTTGTATCGGTGTAAACCAAGATCCTTACGCAAAATTCACCATAAAATGGTCTGGGCGATGCCCAACTCTTGAGAACGCCGTGGAATTGACTGATTTGGATCATTTGCTACGGACGTTTCAACGGCAGCGATATTTTCGACACTTCGACCAACCAGTTGTCTCACTGGTACGGCAACATCACACAACGAATATGCAGACTCAAATTTTTGCACCAAACTTGTTACTGCCTGTCTACTAGGGCGAGAATTACGACCGAAAATCGGAGTTAACGCTCTTAAAGTAGCGGTCACCGACTTCGAATTTCTGTAGTAAATTTTTATAATTTTGCAGACGTTGTTCGTTCGTGTACTTTACCATGATGAAAATGTTAAGTTTACTGAATAAATTGACAGTGACAGTTCGATGATTAGTGAAAGGGTGTGTTCACAAATTGAATTAAAATTTGTCAAGTCCCTATTGGAAAACCCTTTATTAGACCTAAAAAATCTTAGTATATAAATTACAAAATACTGACAATGTTACAACACAGATTATGCAAAAAAACATTTAATATTGACCTAACTACAAATATATAATCTCATCGTTACTTTACATCTTAAAGTTTCCAGATATAACATTTTGAACATTATAAATATATTAAAAATAAATATTCATTGAAATCAACTATAAATATACTATGTTTTTTTTAAATTAATAAATTCATAGCTTTCAAGATCTCTAATTAGAAAATAATGTTAAATTAAAAAAAAAAGAGTAATTACTAAGGTTGAACAATACTCCGGGTAACCAACGATAGGAACCGAAACGAAGTGAATGTGTCCAAGTATTGCTAATTGCTTGCATCATGTGAATGACGCGAAGATACCTTGCAAAGGTAGATTGTTAACTGCGACTGATGTAAATAAAGTTCTAAATCGTTTTCCTACGCTACAATTACATAATTATTTATTTTATTTAATTATTTAATCTCACCCATCCAACCATCCCAGCAAGGATGTACGCTACTGCGAACTTGGAGCTTTGTTCTATACTAATGATTAGTGAAACTTGTAAACAAATTTTTAGCGATATTCATATCGTTTGTGTCGGGCAGAAGCTTGTCATCACAAGTGAAAATTCAGTATGAAAACAACTAAATTCATTTAATCACTGAAGGTTGATATATAACATCTTGCCACATTAATTTTCGTATTCTGTATATGTATTTCGACAACGATGTTGTTTGTCAAACCTACCAACTAAATTCATGCCTTTTTTCAACTTCCGGCTTAAAATGTAATTGAATTTTATTAAACTTGAACTTTCAATATAATTTTCCAAATAAATTACTATCGTTAAAATAAATACTATATTTTTCTTTAATTGAAACTAATATCCTAGTATTATTTTAACTTTTGTGAGTGGTGTAATACACTGCTGAACCTAAAAGCCTAAAGCCAAGTATTTATGTGCCAATAATCCTCGAACACATGTGGGTAAACGTAAATTTTTCAATGCGCGAATTTATTTTTATTAGAATAATAAAATAAACAATAATTAAAATCGTAGGTGGAATTGTTGATGAACATTTCTTAATATGTCCGATTCAGCACTATCAATGTTCAATAAACCAACCAGAAGAGGTATTAGAAGAAATTGATAGATTTAAGGAAGCAATAACCAAATTTTATGCTAGAACCAATAATGTACCCGTATTTTTCGAAAGAAACTACAAAAGTTCACACATGCAATTACAGTGTATTCCAATACCAAACGCTGCACAGCGAGATTTAGAGGACATATTTCAGGTAAAATAATAAATTTCGAAATGATATTACCTGCTGTATTATTGGTTGCTGAAGTCTGCATGTAAAGCAGCAAAAAATTGAGAATATTCTATAGGCCCTATAGAATATTTTCAACTTCCTATCGATTAACAAGCTTTCAGTAATCCATAATGCAACAGTTTCAATTTTCTATTGCATTTAATTTCAAATTAACTGTATACACATACGTCTCTTCTTGTTATTAATCATTTTTAATGTTCATAGTATGTATTAGGTGCGCAACTAAGTTCTCGCTGTTTTTTTGATGAAAATGCAACTTTATTGTGAAAAAATGTTTACAAATAAATCATTCAAAATATTGCGCATCGCTAGTGACAACTTTTTCCCATCTTTTTGGCAGAGCTCGAATACCGTCACGGTAGAAGTGTTCGTCTTTTGAGGCTATCCACGAATCAAGCCATTTTGAGATGTTTTCATATGAGCGGAACTGCTGATTAGCCAGACCATGTACCATCAAACGGAACAAGTAATAATCGGACGGCGCAATATCTGGGGGATATGGCGGGTGGGGTAGGACCTCCCATTTGAGCGTTTCTAAGTAAGTTTTAACGGGTTTGGCAACGTGAGGCCGAGCGTTCTCATGCTGTAGAATCACTTTTTCGTGCCTCTGCTCGTATTGTGTCCGCTTTTCGCGCAGTGCTCGGCTCAATCGCATCAATTGAGTTCGATACCGTTCCCCAGTGACGGTTACGTTCGGTTCCAACAGCTCATAATAAATAACACCGCCCTGGTCCTACCAAATACACGGCAAAACCTTCGCAGCGTGAATATTCGGCCGAACCGACGACGTAGAAGCATGACCGGGCAGTCCCCATGATTTTATTCTCCTTGGGTTGCTGTAGTGAATCCATTTTTCATCACCCGTAACGATGCGATGAAGAAAACCCTTCCTTTTTTTGCTTCTGGAGCAGTTGTTCGCAGGCGGAAAAACGACGCTCAACGTCTCTTGGCTTCAAATCATAAGGAACCCAAGTTCTTTGTTTTTGAATCATTCCCAACGCATGCAATCGCTGGGAAATGGCTTGGCGGGTAACTCCTGATGCTGAAGCAAGCTCTTTTTGCGTTTGGCACGGATCCTCATCGAGCAATGCCTCCAATTCAGCGTCTTCGAAGGTTTTTGGTCTTCCTTCACGCGAACGGTCGTCAACATCGAAATCACCGTCTTTGAAGCGACGGAACCAATCACGGCACGTTGTTTCACTTAGAGCAGCATCTCCGTAAACTTTTTGGAGTTCTCGATGCGCTTCAGCCGCCGTTTTCTTCGAATGAAAGAAGAAAAGCAACATTTCCCGCAAATGACGATTATTTGGCACAAAATCAGACATTTTCACACTACCAAAAGTATATGACGCCAAAACAAAATCACTAATGTGTCAAAGCGGTTTGTTTACCATATGTCTAAGCTTGGTTCATGACGTTTTGGTTATGTCACAATCGACCAGCACTTACTACTGGAGCCATCTCTTGAGAAACAGCGAGAACTTAATTGCGCACCTAATACATAAATCTTGAAGATGTACTACAAACTTATAGGCGAAACATTAGGAATAGTACGTGTATTATAAGAGATAATTTCAATACACAAATTAATATAAATATCCTTTATTTTAAATCATCATTTTGTAACATTAATATGAAATATATTTTCAAGTAATAGTAAACATTTTACGCTATTTTATTAGGATGAAGCCGAAAGTCAAGGAATTAAATTAAACGAATTAGAATCGCCGAACAGACTCGATCAAGTTGTGGAAATTAGAAAACCATATTACTTCTTAGAACTTCCTAATGGTAAAAAATTCTATGCAAAAATAGATGGTCACAAAGGATTTCCGATTAATTTCGGAAGAGACGTCGTTGCTTTAGGTCCAATACTAAATAAACTAGACAGTATTGAATGGAAAGATTGTGTAATGGAAAAAGAGGACGAAGAAAAGCTCGTGAAAAGGATACGTACTGATTTTGAACCTTATGATATAACCGAATAAATAAATAGAAATATTGACTTGTAAATACTTATTTTTTGTATTTTTAAAAATTAAATTTAAAAAATACTAACTTTTACCTATTTATCTATCCTTACCCCTCTGAACTGAAGACATAAATGTATAAAAATGCAACATTTTATTTAGAATGAAAGTGGTTTATACAATTTTAATTGAAACCGTTTTAGTACTTCATTTTTGCAGTTTTTGAAAATAGTTTGTTTGATAAATAATTATACAAATGACCCCAGATAACTCCAATAGATGTTGGGCCGTGGCGGTTCCCCGAATTTTTGTATAATGAATATTTTTCCTATAGGCAACACAAAATTACAGACCTGTAGCAAGCTAAGCCCTCTTTCAATTGAAATTTTATACCCAACTTAAACTTCAGAAAATGTGTTATCGAATCGTAAAATACTTCAGATCTGCAATTTATGTTATCTATAGGCAAAGTATTTCATTACTAGAAACAGTCAGCTCTGCCGGAGAACAGTGACGTGTCCGGTATGAATTCGGTAATTATGTATTAGTTCACTCGCTTCGGTTCTACAATGTTTACCGTTGGTTCAACTAACTCTACACAGGTGAGTGAAAGTCACGTAAACGAAAACAGCTTACGATAGTGTTTCTCAACCTTTTCACACAGATGATCCAATAAATTTGTTTGTATTAGTACTGCGACCCAAATATACATTTCATCTACAAAAATGGAACATTATAGTAAAAGGGTGCTGTTTGCGTCTGTACTAAATTTGTACAAATCAAATCTTTTTGTAGTCTATAAAAATTTCGATACCGACCATTTACAGGACATAATGTATCAATAAAATTAAAATCGAAACAAAAATAGGTGCAGTTAATGTACTACAAATAAAGAATCAATAAAATTATTTATTAATTTAAAAAGAAAACCGCCACTAGCTTTCTCCCTGCGTATAGGAAGAGAATCAAAATTGTGCCTAGCGAGCAGACCCTCATACGTCGAACCAAAGGCAGGATAATGTCCATCAATCCTGTAGGATAAATATTTGAGGAACCTCTTTTGAACACGCTCCAGAAGTAACTGCTGGTAATGGTAAAGCGGGTACCACACAGCTGAAGCATATTCCAATCTGGACCGGACAAGAGAACCGTAAAGCACCTTTGAAGCGTGCAAGCTACCAAAACCCCTGCAAGAACGAATAAGGAACCCCAGACCTCTGGAAGATGATGTAGTTATGCTGTTTACATGCTTAGAAAAGCTAAGATGCGAGTCGAACAAGACTCCAAGATCCTTGAAGTTGTGTACTCTAGGTATAATGGATTGCCGAACATTGTAGTTATAGTAAAGAAGAGTATCACTTCTACTAAAAGAGAGAACAGCACGATGTTGCGCTTTATCTGATTGTAGATACACCAATTGTCATTAATGCACACATTAGATTGAAGATTCATACTGTCGTCAAGTGAATTAATTCAGCTGAAGGTCTTTAGATCGTCGGCGTAAGCTAACACTCTGGAGTCAAGACGTTCCAAGAGATCATTGACGTATATATTAAACAAAATGGGTCCTAAATGGGAACCCTGTGGGACTCCAGAGGAGATATCGAAGAGCTAGACGAATACCCATTATAATGCACATAAGCGGAACGATTTTGTAGATAGGAAAAAAGTAAATTGGTAATATTGGGGCCAAAGTCAAAAGATGTCAACTTTGAAATCGAGATGTCATGATTGATGGTATCGAAAGCTTTTCTGAAGTCCGTATATATGACGTCCACTTGCTGACGTTTATCAAGGAGTTCCCCAAAAAATTCCGTAATCTCGACCAGGTTGGTAACAGTAGATCTGCCTGGAATAAATCCATGTTGCAATGATGTTAAATAGTGATGTCAAGAATAAGTAGGAAAGTAGCCACAGTTCTGTTTCTTTTCTCCAAGATAATATTGGTTCTTTTACTGCCATTAAATTACTTGCAACTATAAATATACTTCGGTGGGACCTTATTCGGTTTTCACCATATCCAATCTTATCTCCTCTGATTTTTGTTTTGGTTATTAAAAAAAAATATCTTGAAAAGATTCTACTCAAAAGTTACTCTTGTAGAAACTGTTCAAAAGTGCATATGCACACAACATAACGACTATGTCCAGTGGGTTACAAGAAAGTTTCCAGGTCGATTGTCGGAGTGTATCGTTACACAGCGAGACTACAAATAAAATTCTGGTCAAATTTGGATACTTCTCAAATGTGATTAAAAATAATAAGAAATGGCAAAACTTCTTAAGATGACTAGGCTAGACTACTCTAACAAAAGATTGCGAAATAGAATAATCCAAATCTTCTCCAAAGTCCAGTGGAATTTTATGTAAAAATATTACATAAATAAATATAAAAAAAAGAATATGTGATAAGAAGATAATTCTAAGAGAAGGCTTATCTACAAATATTATTACTACTTATCTGCTTCGTTAATAACGGAACTTTGGGTATAATTTGTAGGTATTTTATTTTGAGTAAAACAAATCCTTTTATGACAATCTCGTGACAGCTAAACTCCAAACCTATTCGTCATTTTTAATAAATTTAATGTCAAAAATGATTGCATCTTTCTTCAAAATTCAATGTTAACGTTTTTCTCATTTAAGTCGGCTTAAATAAAATCGCCAATATGTTTTGCATAAATAGAAAAGCATTGCAACTTTTATCTGGTTTACGAGCAAGTAGTACATATAAGATTGAGAAACTGTTGAGTGCAGAAAACCGTCACAGAACAATGGCAAAACTTGTTAACATGAAACCGATTAGATTACAGACACAGGAACCGGTAAAGAAAGCAGCCATATTAGTACCCCTCTGCGTTGCGAAAAATAAAGTCTGTTTATTATATATTGTTAAGCCGACAATTTTAACAGAATACAAGGAAAAAGTTAATTTTCCTGGAGACGTTCAACAATCCAACGATAAAAATGTTGTAGAGAAAGTTTTAAGAACAGCTGATACACTCTTAGGTCTTGACGAAAGAGATATTCAAATTTGGGGTACAGGCAAGTTAATCGTATCTCGATCTAACTTTACTTTTCTACCAGTAATTGGAGAAATTAGAGGACACATCAGCCACACCAGATTAACTGTAAATGACTCAGTAGAAGAAGTGTTTACAGTTCCAGTAGAAGACTTATGTAACAATAAAACTAATGCCTATACCCAGTTTAAGGATGAATATTCATCGCCAGTATTTATGGGTGGTAAATGGAGAATTTGGGGCTTCACAGCGATGATTACTAATATTGTTTTAAAATCTTTAGTAACATCACAAGGTTATACGCATCGTATAAAACATATACCGTCTATTAAAAAGGGGACTAAACTTCCCAGAACCGTAAAAAATATCAGAAGATAGTGTCAGTAACAATTTAACTTAAGTGACTTGTACAACATTTCTGAAAGTAATAAAATGTACTCCTCATTATACTATAATAATTATAAAATTGAAAACGTAAAATAATTTCGAATTTGATTTTTTTTAAATAGAACTGTTCTCAGAAATACGTGTTTTCATTTATGCTATACCAGCTCTTACATGATTATCAGAACTTCAAGAAATGAATAATGGAAATGCGAAATTTCATCAACCTCACTCATAAAATTCTAGAAACCAATTGAATATTTAGCATTTATTCAAATAATGTTAAATATAGCACATGCAAAAAATTCAAGGCAAAAATTAAGTGGTTCTTCATTTATTGTTATTTCATAACAATATTATATTTAAAGCTAAAAAAATAACATTTCAACATCGATGCTTCCTTTCAAATTTTTAAAAATGTGTGTCTGAAAACTGCTTTTTTAAACAAGTACTTTTTGCTCTTAAACTCATGTAGATAGTACGTAGATGGTTTTAAATAAACACATAAGAATAGTAAGTAAATATATTTATAATTATTTCACATAAGATTATTCCCCCTTCGTTCGCGCCTCCTACCAACCTTCAATCATTAAAAGTTACTATTGCGATTCTACACAGTACTTACACCACATTTACGTGCGAAATTTAAATTAAATAAGTATGGATAGTACATGTATTGTATAGTTCCTTATTCCCTTAATTTTTTCAACAAAAATAAAATTGTAAAATCATTTGAATGTTTTCGCGTTAAAATAATCGCAAGGAAATATATATTTTTCCGTTTTCATATATTTAAAATATGTTGGCAATGACTGAAATAGGGGCGTCTGTTTACTTTTTTTTATCAGCTGATGTTGACAGGTGTTGTTGCATACATTACGAAAATTTGTTCCTTCTATTACCTGTTTTCAAGAAATTACGATGTATTCAAATAGAAGCAATGACATTGTAGAGGAAAATAGGCAGACAGTCCTTGAAGGAAGGACTATTCTGGAAAGAACAGGAGACAGCATTTTAAGATCAAATCAGATTGCTATAGAAACAGAAAATGTTGGTACAGAGGTGATATCTGAATTAAGTAGCCAAAGAGAAACACTACTTAGGGCCAAAAATCGTTTAACAAATGCTGATGAACAATTGGATAATACCCGAAGTATACTAAGGAAAATGGGCAGAAATGTAATATATAATAAATTAATTTTGGTGTTTATTATTCTCGTTGAAATTGGTATACTGGTAGCTATTTCATATATAAAATTTTTCAACCATAAAAATTGATACAGTGTACCTATAATTAAGTATATTAATGTAGAATTACTACCCATCCTTTTTGTATTTAATATAGTTGTGTATATACATTTTCAAATTACTTTTTGTAAATAAAGTTATTTTGTAATAAAAACGTTTTCTTGAGTATAAACGTCATAAAGCAAGAGTTCATACAGATTTTCTTGTACAAAGTTGGCCTTCATTAATCTGGTTAACTAATCTATTTGAAAGAATTTTAGTCAGAATGATATCTAATCCGAAAATATAAAAAATATTGAAATACAGATAAAAATTATATGTATGTTATATGAAAGGGAAAATATAAACATATTACGGGTAAAATATTTCGACTAGTTATAACTAAATAACTAGGTAATCGGTCCAAGTAAATCTACAAATGAATAATTATGTTTTTCCTTAATAATTATTTTTATTCTAAAAAAATTTTCTTACACAAACATAAGATTTAATCTTTACCGGGGAATATTTCCTAGTACCATCTAACCGTCGATGTTAACATAATATTAAGTTATGTACTTTAATAATTAAATTAATTTAAAAGAATATCCCAAGTAGTCGATAGATGTCACTATCAATCATAAAAATAAGCACGCAGTAGATAGGCAACCATATGTACGCAGTAAATAGGCAACCATACATACACAGTGGATAGGCCACCATACATACACAATTAATCATTACATAATGTAATTATAAAACATGAATTTTAAATTACGTATTTTAGTTGAACTGATTACATTTAAAGAGGAAGTATCCCTCAAATTTTGGCAAACAAATAATTAAATTAAAATTTATATTTTTATAATACATACACGCAATAAATGAATCATATGTTCTTTAATAATAAAAAAATTTCCACGATCATTTTAATAAATATTATAAAATAACGCTCAGTTAAAAAAAGAGATTAATAAGATTTACACGTAAATATAAAATTATAGAAAGCAAACGATATTTATTGATATTGTAATTCAAAATTTAAATAAAAGTCCAAAAAAAACGCTAAAATATATTCCTCCAAGTAAATGCTAAATAAATATGTAATACTAATGATTTTATATAATTCTCCCAATTCTCAAATATACCAACATGTATTATTTCAAACAAGTTCTTCAATTTAACAAATATTAACATCTTCAGCTGATAGAAATTACTGTACGTTTTTTTGTTTGTGATCTTTATCAAATTATATACATATTAAGGAGATGTTACACCTTTTAATAGGTCTCTTATAACAAAAAATAAACAAAGATGATAATGAATATCACAGTACTTCAAAACATTTAAAAATATTAAAGTAACAGACTACTTCAAGAAGTAATACTTTTGAGTCAAATAGAAAAGTTTGAGTAAACGGGAGTAAACCTTTGCTATTTCAATATTGTTTAAAATAAAATTGTAACTTGTAGTGGAAAATCTCCTTTGGTGCATGGAAGAAAGTGGGCTTATTAAAACAACAAAAAAAATAATAGTAAGACAAGTAACTGTACGTTAATTTCTTATGATAGATGGAAATAAAAGCACTTACACTACCGGCTATAAATGAGGGGCCGCATATTATCGATAGAATAGCTCTGCCTTTATACCTGGGTTTCGGTAGGAACAATTGAAATAACAGAAGTGAGTGCGTTTCTGGGTTTACCAATAATATTTGGATCATTATGTAAATCATATAATCATATTTGTTAGTGAAAAATATTATAATTTTCTTTAATCTTTTCAAAAATTTGTCCTTATTCAATATTAATACTTTTTTTATATTACAAGATTATAACGGTTCTAAGAAACAATTCACAGGAATTTGTGGTACCGCACAGAATGTTGCAATCTAAGAAAAATTTAGTATTCGTCTAGAATCTACCTGAATAAGTTGTAATACGAGTATTTTGAAAGATACAAAATGCCAAAAAGAAAGGAATCGAGTAAAGAAATTCGTAGTGTTATAATAACATTACAAACAGAAAAATTGTCACTGCGGACATCAGCACAAAAAATAAAATTAACATATCATGCAGTGCGAGGTACAGTGAAAGGGTACATAACAACGGGTGCAATGTAATCAAAAAAAACGTGTCGGAGGACCAAAAATGATCACTAGACAAGATTTGCGGCTGGAACTGTTATCTAAACAGAGTAAACGGTTAACAGCTCCAAAGTTTCGCGCAAAATTAAATAAAAATCGTGAAAATCCGATGTCGCTGACTACCGTAAAAAGACGTTCCTCAAATGCGGGACTAAAAGGGCGATTTGCTACAATCACTAAATCGTAAAAAACGATTACAATGGGCCAAGGAGCACCAACAATGTGATGTTGGAACGAATCCAAGTTCCAAGCGTTTGGAAGTAATCGACACGTTTTTGTTCGCAGACGAGTTGGCGAAAGGACGATACCAGGATGTGTTGTGCGTACAGTTAAACAGTGGAGGTCCAGTTCTTATCGGAGGATCATTTTCTTTTAATGGTGTTGGAGATTTGCATAGAATTGCATGGAATTTAAAAAAAAGAAGGATATTTGAAAATTTTAAAGGAACACGTAATTCCGTCCGGAATTAAATTGATAGAAGAAGGCTTTTATTCTCAATAACAAGATAGTGACCCCAGACATAGTGCTAAACTTTGTAAGGACTATGTGAAACAATAAGAAGAAGAAGGACTTCTTGTAAATATGATTTGGCCCGTACAATCGCTCGATGTGAATCCTATCGAGTTGCTGTGGGATGAGCTACAGAGAAAACTGTCCAACATAGCAGCAACAGCTGTGCGAACACCTTACAAATACTTGGAACAATATTCTAGTTGAAACTCTTCGAAAACTTGTGTTGAGACTACCCAAAGTTTGTAAATAAGTTATTAAGTGTAAAGGTGGATATTTTGACGAAAGTCGCCTAAAATAGAAAGTGCCAATTTTTCTTCATAGAATTAATGATGTTATTTTGTTTTATAAGGATATATAGTTTATTTTTATAGTAATTACATTTTTTTATTACTATTCTTACGAATCACCTTCCACGAATCACCTGGTGTGTACAGGATTCCTTGCTCATGCGGCAGGGCATATATTGGTAAACAAAGCGGTCTGTCGGCACTCATGTTTCTGAACATGAGCGTTATTCTAGGTTGCTGCGCATAGCCAGTTCTGCACTTGCCCAGCATAGGCTGGAAACCGGGCACCATATTCAGTTTAATTCGACCAAGATCCTATCCCGCACTAACCATTACTATGGTCGCGAAATCCGTGAAACTATAGAGATCTCTAAGTACTCCAATAACCTAACCGCGATGATGGCTACCCCCTACATAATGCTTGGCAATCCTGCATCTCCAAACTACCCAACCGCGACCGTAACGCTCCATTGACACATGACCCATTGCCCATATATAAACCCGTCCCCCATCGACTTACACCAGTTTCAGTGTAGTAGTTCAGCCCTGAAGATGTCCCATACAAATGGGTACGAAACGTCGGCAGATATGACGTGGTTCCAGCCCGGAAACCCAGAAGCAGATAGCATGGACCACGATCGCGGAAGTCTACGTACCAGATTAGAGCTAATGATAATTGTTTTGGTAAATAAATGAATGGTCGCTTTGGTTATATCAAATAAAAGAAATATAATGAAATAAAAATATATGAAAAAAGAATAGATGAAGATAATAAAATGGACATTTTGAAGCAGAGCTTTATTTAAAGTCAAAAGAATTTTTGATGAACGCTCAGATTACATCGAAGGATGCTAAGGGATAAGTTTAAATTAAGTGGTTAGAGTTCACAATGCCCAATACGAATAGATTTTGGAAATTGTAATGTAAATTAGGTAGAGGAACTGTAGATGCCGCTCGTATATTCTTCGAAGTTAAAAGCCGAAATGTTATCCCAAATCGAACTGGACAATATTGGTTTAAAAATTGAGGAATAGTCAAAGAGATCCTTACGAGGAGCGACGATCCGAAAGATGTTACACAGTTAACCAAGAGGCTCTTCAATAAAGAATTGAGGTCATTCCGGCTTCTAAAATGTGACAATTATCACATGAACTTGGGCCTTCACAGTGAATAGTAGGTCATCTTCGCAAACTAGGAAATATAAACAAACGATGCAGAAAAGTGCTTTATGAATTGACTGTAGAACAGGTACAGCGACGAATGCAAATCTGTTCCCTTGACAATCCACAGAATCTCCTTTTCTATCACAGAATTATAACGAATGACGAAAAATGGATCTAGCTTCGTAATTTAAACAAATCAAATCTATGGTTAATCCATGGCCAATCTGCAAAGCCCCTAGCCAAGCGCAAAAGCTTTGAAGCAAAGAGTTTGTTTGGTGGAATTACGAAAGTGTTATCCACTTTGAATTGGTACCAGAAAGTAAGGCGTTCGACTTATAACTATACTGCGAGCAATTGGATTGAATGTATGCAGTTTTAAGAGAAAGATACCTCGCCTTAGTCCACAGAAATCGTGTACTATTCCATCAAGATAATATTGGGCCGCATATTGCCTAAAGTACTTTCCAAAAGCTGGAAGAATTAGATGGGGCGGAATTTCAATCATATCTAGCTTACTTAGCACCATCCGATTAACACCTTTTAGGTCAGCAATATACTTTCTTGCTGAACATATTTTTGCCAATTTTGTGAAGAAGAATGAAGGATACCTTGAGTTATTTGCCTTTAAACTAGTTGAATGGAATGGGTGTGAAATCTAAAGCCTTACCAGACAATGGCAGAGAACTCTTTGTAACGTTAAATTTTGTTAACAAAACAACTTTTGTCCCACCCTAATATTTTAAAATATGTTCACAGGTCTTATTTTTTAAGTGCGCTTTGAAATTCATCTTTTGGCAACAAAATATAGAAGTGCCCGTTTGGATATGAGGAAGTGTTAAGGTGCAGGCTAAGTTTAATAATCTTTTAATAGTCTTATTAAATATCTTACATTACAACCATTTTATTTTCTTTAAGAAAGACTAATTTTGTTTATTTTTTTTTTGGAAACCATGTTACATGATATTTTATTAGCACAAACAATTTCTTTCTTTTTCTTTATACATGAAATGGCAAACGTTACTACTTTTTAACATTGATCTTAGCCCAACAAAAAAAAATTCAAAAATTTATGTATTCCGAAGAATATATACAAGGGAATCGGTAGGGGATGATCCCACAAAGGATATAGTTTTCCGCGAATTACTCTTTGGAAGAATAGAGAAAATTTCGTAAATACAAATTCAGAAAAAGAAATCTGGAAATACCTTCATGTTTTACAAAATTCTTGTTCCAGCTAGAACCAAAAACTGAAAAAAAGGCGAAGGATTAAAGAGAAACTGCTATCTGTACCTACTTCAAAGGAATGGAAGTTAAATAATCAGAAAAAGGAGAAAGAAAAAAATAAAGAAATTTTGAGAAACGAAAGATAAAAAAAAGAAGAATTAAGAAATAAAAGGGAAGACGAATTAAAAAAATCTGGCCAGAAAAATAACAATATCACTGAAACAACACATCTAAAAGCAACTGATAACAATTCTGAAGAAACTACAATTTAAATGATTATATAATAGTTAATTATAATGAATGTTTACTACCTGAACAATTGTAAATATGAAATTTTATCTATAACGAATTTATACAAAACATAAAGAGAACATGGAAAAAAACGTCTTAGCTGGATATAATCTCGTAAAAAATTATCCTTTTACATGATAATAAAATATAGAAAACAATAAAAAAGAACCTCTTTTAAAAATGTTCAGTTAGTGAATTGTCGGAGAATAGATAAAATTACTTATAATGCGTGTCCCAAAATTAACGCAAGATTTGAATTTGTCGCCATTTGTGCAGTAAAGTGTTGGCAACCCTAAAAAAACAATTCGACAGCTGACAGTTTGGGGTTAGTAAAAATGGAGCGTTACACGATAAAACAACGTGTCTTCATTATTGAACAGTATTTTAAAGATAATCAATAGTGTTTTAACTTCGTCAACTGTGAAGAGATTAATTGAAAAATTCAGGGAGAGTCGATCCGTTGGAGACGCCAAACACAATGGTCGTCCAAAAACAAGCCGTTCAAATGTCAATATCGAAGCAGTGTGTGAGAGTGTCCGTGATAATCCAGGAACCTCAATTCGGTATCGTGGACAAGAATTGCAAATTCCAAGAAGCTCTCTACAGCGTATACTCACTAAAGATCTGTGTCCTCATGTTTACAAAATTTGATTAACACAACAACTAAAGCCTAATGACCATGCACAGCGAAGAGAGTTCGTTGAATGGATTATTGAACATAACAAATGGATGCTGATTTTTCGAGCAAAATCATCCTAAGTTATGAAGCACATTTTCACCTTGATGGTTTTGTTAATCGCCAAAATTGCTGCTTTTGGGGTTCTGAAAACCCACATGTGATTGTCGAAGAACAAATGCATTCACAACGTGTCACTGTGCGTGGATTTTGGGCTGAAGGCATAATTGGACCATACTTTTTTGAAAACGAGGCTGGTCAAGCAGTGACTGTTACTGGTGCTCGATATCGCGACATAATAACACAGTTCTTTCTGCCGAAATTAGATGATATTGATGTGGCCAACATGTGGTTTCAACAAGACGGTGCCACATGCCATACAGCCCGTGAAACAATTCAATTACTGCATGAGACATTTTCAGGTCGTGTACTCTCTCGTTTTGGTGATCAGAATTGGCCCCCTAGATCGAGTGATTTAACACCACTAGATTTCTTTTTATGAGGATATTTGAAATTACAGGTCTATGTCAACAAGCCCACAACCATCCATGCATTAAAGGAGGAGATTAAACGCTGCATTAACGAAATTCAACCACATCTATGCGTAATGGTCATGGAAAATTTCGACAAACGAGTGCGTATGTGCATGCAAAGCCGTGGAGGCCATTTGTCCGATGTGTTACTCCATAAATAACCCTATCCTATGTACTTTATGATTCAATAAAAAAATAACAATCAAAAGACTAAAAACTGTGTTTTCTATTTAATTCAAATCTTGCGTTAATTTTGGGACACCTTTACAAGTGGCATTCAGGGTATTCTCGGTATCGGGATGATTTACTATAGTATAGGTAATTTGACTGATGCATTAGATAAGCCCATTACCTAAGGATATAAATATAAAATTTTATAAAGTTGTGATCATTGGTTCGTTAGTAGTCCTTAGTCAAAGAAGATCAGAATGGCTGACACGACAATGATGAAGAAAATTGAGCACCGCGCTGTGACTAAATTCCTTATAAAACAAGGAAAAAGTTCATTTTTAGTTGTCTACAGTTCAAAAGTGGCCAAATGAATTTAAAAGGAGCACTGAAGACGACCTTCGCTCGGACGACACGGTTACTGTCGCTACGGAAGAAAATGTGAAAAATATAAAAAAACTTCTACTAGAGAATGCCCAAATAAATTATATCACCAGAGGTGGCTAACTTATCCGTTGGTATCATACACACTCTTCTTCGTAACCTTTTTAATCTTTCAAAAGTCAGTGCAAGACGGGTGCCGCGAATGCTTACGGCGCCTCGGAAAGTGCGAGTTAAGTGCTGCAGAGAATTTTTAGAGCTTCGTGCTGAAAACTCATGAAATATTTTCGATCGAATTGTTACTGGAGATGAAGCGTGGTTTAATTAATTACTATTACCCTGAATGTAGGATGTGCAGGAGTCCATGCAGTAGCTTAAGAAGGATACAGTCCCCCCCCCCCAAAGAAATTCCAAGTCACGCTGTTTTGGAACACGGTGTTCTGGGAAATTTTACTGATCGAGTATATGAAAAAAGGTGAAACCATAAACGTAGCATCTTACGCAATTAGAAGAAGAGAAGAATTTAAACAAATTATAAAATTTATTTTTCTTAAAAACGACTAAAAAAGAAGTGTTTATCACACAGAACGTCTTTGAGTGGTGTAAATCATTCCAGGATGGTCGTGAACTCGTGTCAAACTTGCTACATGCTGCCCATCCAGCGTATGCTGTGAATCTTGGGAATATTCATAAATTTGATTCGAAACAATAGACGAATATCTATGAAGTTAATTGTAAACACTGGCATTGGTAGTATTCATCTTATTGTCCACAAGCTTAAATTTAATAAAGTTGGCGCCAGATGGGTTCCAAAATAACTTTCCGCGGGACAACAGACTTCCGGCTTGCAGGGAACTCCAGCCTCACTACGAGTATGAAGGCGATGACTTTTTGATCACATATCATAACAATTGATGAGACCTAGGTACGCCATGGCGTCACTCAAACTCGCGTCCGCGCAAAAAAATTCAAAACACAACCATCGGCTGGTAAACGAAGTAACGGTGAGTGTATTCTGGAACAATTTACTCGATTTTCTCAAGAAAAGAAACGCAATTAATTCAACTTATTACAATGAGTTTCTTGGAAAGATCAAATCGGCCATAAAAACATAAAGACGCAGTCTCTGAAGCAAGGACATTATTCTCTTACACGATAACGTTCGCTTACCAAACAAACAATACATTAACTAAATTGGATTGGGAAGTCCTAATTTCCTCGAGTGACTATCGTCTCTATGGATCACTTTAAAAGTTCTCGGGAATCAAGCAATTTTCCTCTAAAGAGGAAGTGAAGGATGTGGCGCAAATTTGGCTACGTCGTCAATAGAATTTCTTTCGATGAGAATTCAGAAACTTCCGGAGCAATTTGCCTCTAACGAGGGAGTGAATGATGCGGTGCGAAATTAGTTACGTCGACAACAGAATTTTTTTCGATGGGAATTCAGAAACTGCCTATGAAAATGATATATGTATAATATTAATTTGTAGTTTGTATCGACCAGAAAAGAATAAAACGCAGATAAATTTTAGATCACTCTCGTATAAACTGACCGCCGGTGTGTTACTTTTTCACAACGATGCTGCGCATGTTTCCAAGACTGTTGTGGGATATTATGGTTACGAAGAAATTATTACCCACCTTATAACTCGGATCTAGCTGCTAGTAATTAGTATCTATTCCCTAATTTGTAAAGAGACGTTCATGGGAAACGATTTTCCGACGAGAAAGAGCTCAAGGCGGCAATAAATGCATATTTTTCAGAGGAGGAGTAGTTATTTTCTGCAAGGTATTGAAAAGTTAAATTTGAGATGTAACAAATGAATTGAGTTTTGGAGGGTGAGAGTGTGTGTGTGGGGGGGGATTCGTTTGAAAATAAAAATAATTTAATTATTTTTGCGTTTTTCTTCATACTGATATCGAGAATACATTGAACGCCTCTCGTATAACTATTCTTATTAATTGTTTGTGTCTATTCTAAAACCATATTTAAAGTGTCAGGTACTCTTTTTGATGGTTGTTTTGATTTTTTCATATTTTCTATTAAAAAAAGAGATGATCAAAATTGTTACTCATAATTTTTCACATTTCTATCTCGAAGTAGCGCCCGCAGTACTCAGAGATGACACAAGTTGAGAACGGAAAAACAGAGGTGCTAAATGTTTTGTGGTTTCCTCTGGCAAATATGGCCGACTTTGTAACGCCATTTAAAAAAAATTTAATTTAGGTGAGAAGTATTCCATATACTTTTGTTTCGTTATAGCTGTAATGGCACTTACCTTTTTTATAACAGCTTACTTTACTTTAAAAATATAAACACTTGTTAAACCATTATGACATATACTCTAAAATAAATGATGCCTACAAATCTACTTATTTTAAGTATTCTTTGCGTAGTGTCGATAATATGTAAGAACACAAAGATGTCGATAATAGAATTAAACCTTTAATTTTTTACTGGTTCGATATAAAAAGTATTCGGTATTTTGTTTATATTTTACTAAATACTTTAATTTCTGTATTATTTTTATTAATAAATGCCGCTTTATTTGATGTAAAATAACTGGAAAGTATATATTAAAAGCAAACTCCCCTAAGCCAGGTGAGACAGAAACGATACACCGTTTAAACAAACAAACGTGTCTAAAATAACATTTACATTAATATTGTAATTATTTTCTAGATTTAATTTGAATTTACAATTGAAGCTTTGATCATTTCTGAACAATTGTCAAACTAATACAGTCAAATTAATAATTATTTGTTCATATACTTAAATATAAAAAGGTGTTTCAAATTTCGCTGTTTTTTTAAAGAATAAATAAAATACATAATTTGCATTCACTTTCAAAACTTCTTATTGGTAACTGAAGTATCAGTTATGACATTTATATGCGAAAAATAATATCTGCCAAATGGCATCCTCTTGCAGTTCCAACGTCCACTCTTTTGTTAAAATTTTCAATGACATTTTGACATAATTGAGGCTCTATCTCACCGATGACACGAATAATTTCATCTTTCAAAGCAGGAATTGATTGTGAATTGTTTTTATAAACCTGACTTTTCGCATAACCCCAAAGAAAATAGTCTAACGGTGTCAAATCACATGATCTTGGTGACCAATTAACATCACCGTTTCTTGAGATTTCACGTCCAGGACATTTTTCTCTCAATAAATCAATTGATTCGTGTGCAAAGTGAGGTGTAGCGCCATTCTGTTGAAACCACATATCCTTTAGATCAATATTCATTAATTCAGGCCACAAAAATTCGGTTATCATCCGACGCTACCGATCACCATTGACAGTTACAGATTCATCAGCAGCATTTTGAAAAGAAATGAGGTCCAATTACACCACCTGAACATAATGCACACTAAACAGTAACTCGTTTAGGATGCATAAATTTCTCATGAATAATACGTGGATTTTCCTTACCCCAGATACGGCAATTTTGTTTATTAACATAGTCACCAAATTCAAAATGTGCCTCATCGGAAAACATTATTTTTTAAGAAAAATCAGCTGTCTGTTCACTGATGAAATTGACAAATGAACGACATTTTCAATGACCTAATGGCTTCAGTTCATGTGTTATTTGATCCTTATATGCCTTCAGAGCTAAATCCTTGTGTAAAATACGCCATGTTGTTGATCCACTAAATCCAAATTGTTGTGAACGTCGTCTAATGGGCATTTCAGGATCTTCAGCAACACTTTCACGAACCAAACCAATATATTTTTGTGAGCGACCACTACGACTGTATTTTTCACTTTTTTGATCTTCGACGGAATCGGCCTCTTGAAATTTTTTAATAATTCGACCAATAGTGCTTTCAGATGGATGATTATGTAAACCATAAAATTCACGTGATTTTCTAAAAACTCTTTTCAAACGCTAATATTCATAAAATAATTCAACAATTTGAACGCGTTATTGTACCGTGTAGGAAGCCATTTTTATAAATGTCATACACCACATTTTTAAATGTCCACATATCCAGACAAATTCAGTGAGCATCTATATTTTTTTTATTCTTAAAAAAAACCGTGCAATTTGAAACACCCCTTACTTCCGCCAACGGTTAATAAGGGCTTAAATTCAAACAAGTAAATCTTGAACATTAATAGTCAAATAAAATAAATTAAATTGTCAAATACGTGGGTAATTTCTCTAAAGTTAATTATTAAATCTCCATAATGTTAACTTCTTAACCGTTAGTTTTTATTTTTCGCAAAACATAGGCCCATACATAATAATAATAATTTTATAGAACGTGACAACAAGAGCAACAATAAAAAAGAATTAATCTGGAGCAATTATAAAAATTGCGTACCTTTAATGGAAAACCAATTTACAAGCAAGTACCTGTTCGTCCATAAAACGCTTTTACAACAATCGGTACAATTCGATACGTGAAAACGTAGTTATTGAATGTATCCTGTTGCTTAAAGAAACCGACCGGTATCGTGATTAACTTCATAAATTTATATGCAAAAGAATTATAGCGTGAACAAAGCCCAACACAAACAATAAAACTCTTTGTATAACAGAATTATGCACAATCAATTTACTTCAACTGCGAAATAATTACATAACAATACTGAAAAGGAAGCGAACTTATTTGAATTCATTTAAATATTATGCAAATAATATTAAAACGGTACAAGTAAAATATAAATGTTTTTTTTATTGATTAGAAATAGTGCGCAAAAGAGAAATTGAAAATGCGAATATATAGATTGATTTTTATGCCATGAGATTAACACATATTTCGTTAGGTCGCCCTTTATACATATTTCATTTAAAAATTTACTTTGTTTGTTTAACGACGCGAAAAGAAAAAAATAAGCACTTCAAGGAAACAGATTAAATATTAATTATTCTACATAATTTTAAAGATTTCAAAGGAAAATTAGATCGAAGTTATCAATTATTCACTATATTTACGTAATCTCACAATGTCTGACTTCTGACTATTCCTTAATCTCTTTAAAAAGCTTCCACCATTTTGAATCAAAAGATACCAATATAATACAATACGAAATATTAAACTCAAACACAAATATCGTCTGAAGTAGAGATTCACAAACTTTTTTGCCACGTAGACCACTTGCAGAATTTTTTTCTGCAGAATATTGAATTTTCTTAAACCTATTAACGACAAATGTGTTTCTCACAGATACTCGTAACATTTCCATAGTCAACGAACTTGGTTTTGAAGTTTGTGTGAAGATAATTTCAAAAGTAATCATAAACCAAAACTTCGGAAACTGGGAAAATACTTGCTTAATGTAAAGGTAGTTTTATTTTTCTATGAATTTCTTTTTTGTCCGTTTTCGTGTAATCTAGTCTATTTAATTCCTTTGTTCTGTTAACCACTTCTTCATCTATTTAACATCATTTATTATCTTTCTTTCTAAATTACCTTTCTTACTTTTTCAAGTACATTTCTCTTGTAATATATTTTATTTGGGTTCTATCCTTGTGCTTTCTATTGATAACCATGACTTTTGTTTTCTCCGTCCTGATGTTCATGCTACCAGTTGCTTCTAATTATTTCGTCCATATATCTATCTGTTTGTTTAAGAAATATGTACATCTATTTCTATGAAAATGATAATTCTTACATACGCGCGCGTCGTGCCTTTCGAAATCATTTTAATATTAATCGCAATCAACCAGTGCCGTCTGCCTGTGCCATTAAAAAATGGGTTAGGAACTTTGAGGAAACTTCTTCAACGACAAAAAAGAAACCTGGTCGGCCAAAATCGGTGCGTACGCCCGAGAATATCAACCGTGTAAGAACTGCTATTGAGCGAAGCCCGCGTCGTTCAGCTCGCCGGCATAGCACTACACTTGTGATTTCAAACCGAACTGTCAGATGAATATTACACAAGGATCTCCACCTTCATCCATACAAAATCAAAATCGTACAGGCTCTTAAAGACACAGATTATGTGAGTCGACAACGATTCTGTGAAGAGTTTTCAGATTTAATTAATCAACATGAGGATATTGTAAACAACTTATGGATGAGTGACGAAGCCCATTTCCATTTGTCCGGTTACGTCAATAAGCAGAACTTTAGATACTGGAGTGACGTAAATCCTAGACAAATGCATCAAGAACCCCTTCACTCCACAAAAGTTACTGTGTGGTGCGCTATGTCTTCATCGGTGATCATAGGGCCTTACTTTTTTGAAAATGCTCGTGGCAATGCTGTGACAGTAACCTCACAAAGATACGCCGACATGTTGGAAAACCTTTTTGAACCACAGCTTGCACGCTACGAAGTTAACGAAGAAACATTTTTTCAACAAGACGGAGCAATCTCCCATACAGCCAGAGTATGCATGAATATTGTTAACAGATTATTTCCAAATCATGTGATTTTTCGAAATGGGGACATCACCTGGCCTTCCCGTTCACCGGACCTCACACCGTGCGACTTTTTCTTGTGGGGGTACTTAAAAAGTAAAGTGTTTCAAGATAACCCACCGTAAACAATTCAAGCCCTGAAAGAACGGATCCGACAGGAAGTGGAAAACATTCCCCTAGCAATGCTGCAAAATGTAATGAATAGTTTCAAAACACGATTGGAAGAATGTGTACGCCTGAACGGATGTCATCTTTCCGGAGTTATTTTTAAAAAATAAAATAATTAATGCTTTTTAATGTACTTTGAGAAACTAATGAATTTATTCCTAAATATTGTTTTTCTTGTTTTTGACAGCCTTTTTAAAATCGCTCGTTATTCTGCCTCACCCGTTACTAGTTCTCTAGTTTAACACGGATTCATATAACGTGTCATTTTTTAAGAATGTAACAACCATGTTATACGGGGATTACTTGTAATCATAATCGCATATTAGCATTTGATGATTTTCAACATTCATAGGGTATGCGAAAACTTTCTCGACTGATTGTATCAATATTTACTCTTCTTAGTTATATCTACGTTTTTTTTTTAAATTTCTGTCTTAAAATATTAAATAAACATGGCCTGTTTTAATTTAATTTTGGGCACGACAATTTTATCTCAGAGTTATGGAAGAGTTATAAACGACTGTTCTATTGTCATTCTTTGTTCAACTAGAATATTTTAAGGACCGCATTTGCTACATTTACGTTCTTTATTAATGTTTCATCGCTTCTATTTTCTCTTTTTTTTATTCTCTCTGCTGCTATAATTTTTCCATTATTCTTTGTTCGTCTTATTAATGTTGTACTTGCAAATGTTAGCTCTCACATTATTATTATTATTGATTATATACAGATAGTCTTATTTTTCTATGAATTTCTTTTTTGTCCGTTTTCGTGTAATCTAGTCTATTTGATTCCTTTGTTCTGTTAACCACTTCATCTATTTAACATCATTTGCTATTTTTCTTTCTGAATAACCTTCCCTACTTCTTTTAGTAGATTTCTCTTGTAATATATTTTATTTAGGTTCTCTTCTTGTGGTTTCTATTGATAACCATGACCTTTGTTGTCTCCGTCCTGATATCCATGCTACTAGTTGCTTTTAATTCTTTCTCCCAGATATATATGTGTTTGTTTAAGAAATATGTACATCTTTCCGAGAAAATACCATAATTTGTATTTAAAATATATTATTCATCACAACTGAGACCTGGACTAATATAATTACTAAATACTGAATAATTTAACTTCTTTTTGTACTAGTTTTCTGTTTTAACACGGATTAATATTCTAAGGACCGCATTTGCTACACTATTTACCCCCTTTGTTAATGATTCCTCGCTCCTATTTTCTCTTTTCTTTATTCTCTCTGCTGCTACAATTTTTCTGTTATTCTTTGTTTGTCTTATTAATGTTGCACTTGCAAATGTTAGCTCTGACATTATTATTATTATTATTGCTTTATATACAGATAGTTTTATTTTTCTATGAATTTATTTTTTATCCATTTTCCAGTAATGTAGTCTATTAGAATCCTTTGTTCTGCTAACCACTTCTTCATCTATTTTACATCATTTATTATCTTTGTTCCTAAATAACCTTATTTCTTCTAGTAGATTTCTCTTGTAATATATTTTATTTAGGTTCGCTTCTTGTGCTTTCTATTGATAACCATAATCTTTGCTTTCTCCGTCCTGATGTTCATGCTAGAGTTGCTTCTAATTCTTTCGTCAAAATATCTATCTGCTTGTTAAAGAAATATATATGTACCTAAATACCATAAAATGTATTTAAAATATATTATTCATCACAACTGAGACCTGGGCTAATATAATTACTAAATACTGAAGAACCTAACTTCATATTTGCACTAGTTTTCAGTTTTAACACGGATTCACATAACGCGACATTTTTTAAGAACGTAACAACCATGTTATACGGGGATTACTTGTGATCATAATCGCATACTCGCATTTGGTGATTTTCAACATTTGTGGGGTATGCGAAAACTCTCTCGACTGATTGTATCAATGTTTGCTCTTATAAGATATGTCTACGGTTCTTTTTTAAAATTTCTGTCTTAAAATATTAGGTAAACATGGCCTGTTTTAATTCGGATTTTGCGCACGACAATTTTATCTCGAAGATATGGAAGAGTGTCAACTTTACTTGTTTATTTAAAAATGTCTAAAAATATCCCGGAAACATTTAAAAATAAGCATTAGAGGGTTGGGTATGTATAGCGCTAAACCATGTTGTGTGTGGTATATATGGCTGATATACACGCAGCATTATGTGCGATGCTATTGCTGTAATAGTAAGACGAGACAGTGAGTCTACATCATTAACAAGTGAAATGGACCGTCCAAAGTACGGATGCATCTCAGAAAGACCGCCAACTCCAGACATACGGCCGCGGCTCTTGATATATGAGGCCCATAATGCCGTCATCGGACGGCAACGAACCCCGGTTCGACGGGGAAATTAAATCAATTAAGTTCACGTTTCTGTAAATTAGTCGGTAACTCGGTATGCCAGATTAGCCATTTGGTACATTGTAGCGCTGATTGAAAAAAATGTGTCACTCTAAACCTATTTATTATTACTCGCTATGAAAAAAATATTATGAAAAGACAACTTTCATATTTCCATTTCGTTTATAAAAATTATCTGAAGATAAATACCACCATAATGGTAATAATGATAACCTTTTAATTAAAAAATCGACCGCGTATTTTGGCAATGCCATTTTTCGAATAAATTATTATCATAAACGACTGTCCTATTATTACGTTTTGTTTATCTAGATTCTAAGGATTCTAAGCACCGCATTTGCTACACTCTTTGTTAATGATTCATCGTTTCTATTTTTTCCCTTTATTCCTTTTACTGCTGTCATTTTTCTTTTTTTCTTTGTTGTCTTATTCATGTTTCACTTGTAAATATTAACGCTAATATTGTTATTGTTATTGCTTTATATACAGGTAGCTTTACTTTTCTATTAATTTCTTTTCTCTCCGTTTTCGGCTATACTCTGTCTCGGAATAAGGAGTGATTCAAATATTCCGCTATAACGCGGAACACAGCTTAAAAATGTAACTTACCATAAAAAGTAAACGTAAGCAGTTGTGAATGTAGTAGCTTGTCGACAATATTAAATTTTATTTTTGTTCTAAGTGAAAAGAATTTATTGGAATAGAATTATGATTGTACAAAACTTACTTTTTTTTATTAATGTGTACAATCTATTCAAGTGCAAGATTAATTACTATGCTTGACATAACGTATTTCTGATGAAAAATGAAAAAAACATTACCTCCCTCTATCGTACAACACACGAATGTATCCAACAACAGAACAAGGGCGCGTTTATCCCGCTAAAGTCGGCAACAAGGTTGCCGGGGCGTATGTAGACAACCACTCTAATTCTCGGCGATTTGCTAAATAAATGAACGTTAAAAGAAATCATTCGAATATTAATAACACCTTTTTTACTACGTACGTTTCAAGGAATAACACCTATCATCATGTAAACTTGTTTTGTCGTTCAATAATTTATGTGTTGTAAGAGGGAGACGATGTTTTTTCATTATTTTTCTGTATCGAAAAGATGCTATAAACCCTACAAAGGAGTCGTTTGTTAATAATACAAGTTTACCTGATGACAAGTGTCATTCCTTGAAACGACTTAAAAAGGGACGAAAACTTCAGGTATTCAATTGTAACTGGCGATGAGAAGTGATGTTTTCAATATGATCCAGAGACCAAGCGCCAAAGGTTGGAAGCATCCAAGCAAATAAAAACCGAAAAATAGCCGTTTGGAGAAGTCAAACGTGAAGACAATGTTGATTTGTTTTTATGATTCGAAAGGCCTAGTGCACAAAGTTTGTACCAACTAGTCAAACAGTCAATGCTGTATATTATCTTGGGGTTATGAAGCGTCTTTTGGCATGTGTTCGTCGTGTGCGTCCTCAATATCGCGAAAATGGTAGCTGGCGTTTGTTACATGATAATGCACCATCATCGTTCGACGCTTATCGCTAATTTTCTTACTACAAATGATATTTTAACTATCAACCATTCACCCTATTCACACGATTTGATTTCTATCTGTTCTCCAAACTATATTTGCCGATGAAATGACAGCGTTATGCCGATGTCGAAGCCATTCAAAAGGCATCGACAGCGATCTTGAAGAACATCTCTAAAGGAGGGCTTAAAATTCATTCGACATATTCATTGACCATGCAAAACGTTGTATTGAAACCGAAGGCGGCTACTTTGAATAAAATAAATGAATTACCAAATACCAAAATAGTAAGCTTTTGTTTTTATTTTAAAAAAGTTAAGTTTTCTCTACGACAGACTGTGTATACTCTAAATTACTTTGATTAGTTGATGTGATACTTCTATTTCTTTTAACTACTTCTATAAGATTTTCTGTCAATGGAATATAATGCTCATAGATCTACGAAAGTAAGCTATAATTGTCGTTCTGTTTCTATCTTTCTGTCGATTATATTTTCTATAATAGATATAACAGTCTAACTGAAAAGTCCCCGGTCTACCATAGTAAAACACAGTTTTTTGGCAAAATTCGATTTTATTATTCAACATAGTTGCCTTCGAGGGCGATACACCGATTATAGCGTTCTTCCAACTTTTCGATACCATTTTTGTAGTACGAATTGTCTTTAGCCTCGAAATAGGCCTCAGTTTCGGCGATCACCTCATCATCCCTGCCAAATTTCTTCCCGGCGAGCATTCTCTTGAGGTCTGCAAACAGGAAATAGTCGCTGGGGGCCACATCTGGAGAGTACGGTGGATGGGGAAGTAATTCGAAACCCAATTCACTTAATTTGGCCATTGTTTTCATTGATTTGTGACACGGTGCATTGTCTTGGTGAAACAGCACTTTCTTCTTCTTCATATGGGGCCGTTTTTTTGCGATTTCGTTCTTCAAACGGTCCAATAACGCTGTATAATAGTCGCTGTTGATGGACTGGCCCTTTTTAAGATAATCTATGAAAATTATTCCATGCGCATCCCAAAAAACTGACGCCATAACTTTTCCAGCTGACTGTTGCGTCTTTCCACGCTTTGGAGCCGGTTCATCACGTGCAGTCCACTCGGCTGGCTGTCGATTGGACTCTGGAGTGTAGTGATGAATCCATGTTTCATCCATTGTCACATATCGACGCAAAAACTCGGTTTTATTACGATTTAACAGCTTCAAACACAGCTCAGAATCATCAACTTGTTGCTTTTGATCGAATGTGAGCTCGCGCGGCACCCATTTTGCACAGAGCTTCCGCATGCCCAAATATTCATGCACGATGTGTCCAACACGTTCCTTTGATATCTTTAGGATGTCAGCTATCTCGGATCAACTTTACTTTACGGTCATTTAAAATGATTTTGCGAACTTTTTTGATGTTTTCGTCGGTGACAGCCTCTTTTGGTCGTCCTCTGCGTTCGCCGTCTTCGGTGTTCATTTCACCACGTTTAAACTTAGCATACCAATCAATTATGGTTGATTTTCCTGGCGCAGAGTCCGGAAACTCCTCATCAAGCCATGCTTTTGCTTCAACGGTATTTTTTCCCTTCAAAAAGCAGTACTTTATCGGCACACGAAATTCTTTTTTTTCCATTTTTTTAAATAACAAAAGTAGCTTCACTCTTAACGCAATATCTCAGTAACTAATGGTCGGATTGCTGTCAAGTTTTGACACGTTTCGTTCGAAGGTTAGTACTATCTAAAAAACATATGGATTTAATAACAGTAACGCCATCTATGTGTCAGACCGAGGACTTTTCAGCCGACCTGGTATTGTTAAATGCAATTGACGCTAGGCACATGGCACTGTAGTTGATACGAACTCTGTTGTCCCCTTTTTTATGCAAGGAGGGTATAATGTTCTTTTTCCAATCTCGGGATATGGTTTTTGTTCTCCATGCTTCTTGTACTATCTTTACAAGCCACGTTTTGTATCCTTTCTTAACAATTTAATAATTTCTTGTGCCATCTTATCGTATCCTGCTGCTTTATTTATCTTTAGTTCGTTTATTGCCTCATGGAATTATTCGTCTTTTATATTTTGTTCTTCTGTATTTATTTCTGCCCTTTCTTTGAAAATTTCCAAGTCGTTTGTAGTAATCATTCCAAATTTAAGCTATTTATATTTTTTAGTTTTTAACTGATTTTTACTACGATTTTTGTAACCTTAACCTCTTCATTATTTTCTTTTTCTTTCCTCTCTGATTTTCAACATTATCCAAAAATATCCTACCATTTATTTTATATATTTCATTCAGATCTTCAACAAAACTTTTCTTTTTAGCCTGTCTTATTATGTTTTTGGCTTGTTTTCACTTTTTGTTGTATTCTTCTTTATTTCGCCTTTGTGCTGTTGACAAGTATTTCTTCTATGCTGTCTTTTTCAGTTTTACTTCCTGTTTTATTTCCTTTACTTATTACGCCTGTTTCACAGGCTTTTCTATATGTGTTTCTTCACGCACTACCATTACTCGTAGTTCCTCAATGTTTCAGCTTTTATCAATTCCTCTAAAACTCCCGAATTCTAAATAGAATCACGAACTTGTAATAAAATTAATTTTTAAAAAGATAATAAAGAATATAATTAACTAAGCATTCTAAACATATACACACCCACAGTTAAACAACATAATTACGGAGGTTGAGCCAGGAAATTGCACCGCCCGCAGTCCAAGATGTTATCGCAAGCCGTTCTGCCTTGCATATTTTCCCGAAACGCGTCACTCACCATCGTCATTACTTGCTTGTTTTCGCACCGCCAAATTTAATTAACGACCGATATATTCCCCCTCGTTAACGTGCAATTTTAAAATCATGTCCTAGACGCAGACAAGACAACCATACGCATAGGCGACGGCTTGCGTTTTGCTTGATGCGGCGAAGAAGTTAACGGATTATTATCCGGATTATTAACGGACGCGTTCGGCTAGTAATGAATAACGAGTCAAGGCTAGTGCTAATTATGATGAATACGAAAAATAAGGACAATACCGTTGTATCGTTCTATTTATTTTTTTTTATAAAAAGAAAAGTATTTTATTTTCAATCCTACCATACATTCACTTGGGAGAAAGAAGAAATAGAGGCCTTATTACAGCTGCCCTAATAATGTTATGAAATCTGGTAATAACACTGTGATCAAGATATAATCTTAATTTTCTATTCTCTAAAAAAAGAACTGGAAATAATAATTTTAATGCAAAACTAGCTTTAGTTTTTTCGAATTCTAATAAAAAAAGTTCTGTATGCATGCATTTCATTTTAATACTGTACGATTATTAATTTTAAAAAAATGTTTTGAAATATTACACCTACTTGTAAGGTAGATCCTCTAGATCCAAATATACACTACGGGCCAAAATGAGGGCTGACATACTATCGATAGAATCGATCTGTCTTTATACCAGGGTTTCGGTAGGGACAATTGAAATAACAGATATGAGAACATTTCTGGGAATTTTACCAATAATATCCGGATCATCATGTAAATTATATAAGCATATTTGTTACTGTAAAATATTATAATTTCTTTTAATCCTTTTATGACCTATATTCAGTATTAATACTTTTCCTGACAATATATATATCGTAAAGGATTTTTTTTTATATTACAAGATTATAATGGTTCTAAGAAACAATTTGTAGGAATTTGTGGTACTACACAGAATGCTGCAATCTAAGAAAAATTTTGTATTCGTCTAGAATCTGTCCGAGTAAGTTGTAATACGAGTATTCGTGAACAAACATATAAAATGCCAAAAAGAAAGGAATTATGTGCAGAAATTCGTAGTGCTATAATAACATTACACAAAGAAAAATTGTTACTGCGGAGAATAGCATAAAAATGAAAATTAACATATCATGCAGTGCACAGTACAGTGAAAGGGCACATAACAGCGGATGCGATGCAACCAAAAAAACGTGTCGAAAGACCACTAGACAAGAAGATTTGCGGCTCAAACTGTTATCTAAACGGAATAGACGCTTCGTGCAGAATTAAATAAAAATCGTACAAATTCGGTGTCGCTGACTACCGTAAGAAGACGTTTATCAAAGCCGGAACTAAAAGGACGGTTTGCTGTTCGTAAACCATTGCTACGCCCACAAAATCGTAAAAAACAATTACATTGGGCCAAGGAGGACCAACATTGGGATGTGGAAGTATGGAAGCGGGTTCTGTAGACGGATGAATCCAAGTTCCAAGTGTTTGGAAGCAAGTCTTGGTTCGCAGATGAGTTGGCGAACGGACGATACTAGAATGTGCTGTGCCAACAGTTAAACACGGTGGAGGTTCAGTTCTTGTTTGGAGACCATTTTCTTTTAATGGTGTTGGAGATTTGTATAGAATTGATGGAACTTTAAGAAAAGATGGATATTTGAAAATTTTAAAGGAACACGCAATTCCGTCTGGAATTAAATTGATAGGAGATTGTTTTTATTTCCTACAAGATAATGACCCCAAAACATAGTGCTAAACTTTGTAAAGACTATGTGAAACAAAAAGGAGAAGAAGGACATCTTGTAAATATGGTTTAGCCCGTACAATCACCCGATATGAACCCTAAGTTACTCTAGGACGACCTTCCCTATATAATAAAACCGACTGAAACCAATTCAGAGAAATACTTGACGAGTGTATCTCACTGAATTGCTTGAATCCATGAGTCTCCCAGATTCCATGATGACTGATTATAGAGAAGAAATTCCCATAAAAATTAAACAGAAAATTGCAGAAGAACAACAGTCAAGAAAATAATGGCAACGATCAAAAATTAGAAAAAATTAAAGAAAATATAATAAAGCTGGGACAAACTTTGCGTTATGGAAGGTAACAGAAGTCACAAATGCCAATTCAATACAGTCCTGCCATTAAAACTGAAAGAACAAAGCGAGAAATGACGGAAAAGGCCTATGTTTTCGCAAATCATCTGCAACAAGTATTTCGGCCATTTTTCTCCGAATTTTTTTTTTCGAAGAAGAAAATAAAATACAAAACTTTCTAGAAAAACCTATCAAAATGGACTTGCCACATAATGCCGTCAGGACATCAGAGACAAAAGAAACAATTTTGGTCAACAAAGCACCCCAATTCAATCTCATCGCTGGTAAAATACTACTAGAACTGTCGGAAAAAGGCTATAAACTAGCTACCTTCATTTACAATGCCATGCTTCGTCTCAAACAAGCGCATATTGACAGATAGGGATCTAACAAATGTATGACGATCACAAATATTTACGCAGAAAGTGAGAGTGTCACGATTACAAAATAAGACACTTGTGAAAACCAGAACCTGTAGTAAATATATCATAAAATAAAACGACATCGAAGACATGCAGACAATGCCACAAAACGTCAGAAAGAATTGGAAACATCTCAAACTTAATACAGAGAGAATACATAATGCGACATGACAATATCTGTAAAATAATACAGAAAGATCACAAATTAATAGACACAATTGGCCCGTGCTATAAAAACAAGCCATAAACAATTTTAGAAGAATTGACAGTTCTATACTTAATACCCGTAACTTTCAACAAAAATATGACATCAGACACAGATCAAAATTATATCAAATATAATTTCTACCACTGGAGTAAATTCTAAACAATTCCATGAAAATCTTAAATTAAAGTAATTCAAGCATTTATATGTTTATATGTATATGTATATACATATATATATATATATATATATATATATACATATATACACATTATACATATATACATACATATATACGAGGGTAGTTTGACAAGTAGTGAGAATGGAAAAGAAAAACGAATTTTTTAAATACAAAATAATTTTTATTTTCCAATATATTCTCCTAAAAGAGCAATACGTTTATTCCAACGGTGCTCCAATGCCCTTTTGCCATCTCTAAAATGCGATTCCGGAAGGTTTGCAAAATACTCATTTACGAAGATGATAAGCTCGTCGTTATATATCAACCTTAGTGATTAAGTCGTCGTTAGACGAAAATTTCTTTCCACAAGGTGGAAGTCGGAAGAGGCTAGATCCTGCGAATAAGGCGCATGCGGTACTAAATGGAAATGCAAATCGTGGATTTTGGACATCGCAGCTGTCCTGGTATGCGAGGGAGCATTGTCTTGGTGAAACAGAATCTTTTTCTTTGCCATTCCTGGCCGTTTAGCATGAATCTCAACATTTAATTTTTGTAGAAGTTCTACATAATACTGTCCGTTTATTGTGGCACCTTTCTGAAGGTAATCAATGAGCAAAATGCCCTTTGAATCCCAAAAAATTGATGCCATCACCTTGTTCGCTGATAAAGTGGTTTTCGCTTTCTTTGGAGGTGCAGAACCACGTTCTAACCATTGTTTCGACTGTTGTTTAGTTTCGGGTGTACTGTAGTGTATCCAAGTTTCATCGCAAGTAACAAATCGCCTACAAAAATCAACCGGATTCCGCTTATAAATGTCCAAACACTCATTAGAAATGCGCAAACAAGTGAACTTTTGATCAGTCGTAAGCAATCGCGGCATCCATCTTGCCGAAAGCTTGGAAAGGCCCAATTCTTTCGTTAAAATGTGGTGTACGCGTTCTGTTGAAATGTTTACCATGTCTGCTATCTCTTTCACTTTGAGTCGTCGATCTTGCGTAATAATATTATAGACTTTTATAATTATTTCCTTAGAAGTCACGATTTTGGGTGCACCAGAGCGTGCTTCATCAACACAGCTTGTTCTACCACGTTTAAATTCATTTACCCATCTACTTATTATGGCGGATGATGGAGCAGATTCACCTAATGTTTCCCGTAACTCATCTTTTATTTCGGTAGCTTTCATACCTTTAATTACGTAGTATTTAATCACCGCACGGTACTCTGCTTTTTCCATTTTAACAAAACGACGTGTTGCTTCTTTTTCAATCAGCTGTCAAAAATAAACTGATCAACCGATTTATCTAAATATCAGAATGTAAACATATAAATAGGCAACCTAAATTACAGTGCATTTGCTTTACCAATTAGAGCGCCACCTATTTGTCATTCTCACTACTTGTCAAACTATCCTCGTATATATACCAAGAATGTATAACCTGTCGATAAAGCTAGAGTATCTGTCTTTTCTTAACAGCAGTTTTGATTACGTTTTATTCGGCAATTAGCCGTGCTTATATGTACACATCACTCTCTGGTCAACAGATGTACTATTGATTGGCGGTTAATGCAATATAAGTACTTTCACTTCTATCTGAGGAATGAACGCACAATTTTCTCACAATTTTATATATTCGATTATTATTTTGTTGCTTTAGCAAGCCCACTTTCTTCCATGCATCAGGGAAGATTTTGTATTGACAAGTTATAATTTTATTTTGAACACCAAACTGCTTTTATTCAAGTCATAAATATATTGAGATGACAAAATGATGTATTTGCTCAAAATACTTTTCTACTTGACTCAAAAGTATTACTTCTTGTAGTAATCTTTCACTTTAACATTTTTTAAATGTTTGGTAAACATGTTCGGTGCATTGCCTAGAAAATAGTTGAACGAATGCATTTTGCATTGACTGAACGCATTATTCCCATGAGTGCAGTTACAATGTAATAAACTTTTAACAGTTTTTTGCATTTTCAACAGTGTCTTTGCAATGCTGAATTCATCGAACTTTTTGATCATTTGCCAATTGTGAAATTTTATGATCAGTTATTTTAAACAAAAAGTTTTTTTTTTAAATGGGATCAACTATTTCCTTTAATATTTCAGGTTCCATTTACCTACTTGAAAACAGAATTAATACTTAAGTATAAGCAAAGTGTTTATAAATATCAGAACTATTGAATGGATGACAATTCTAATTAGGGAAGTATCAATTTAATTGAAAACTATACAAAAAATATTTAATCAATTTAGATCAATTTCAGTTATCTCATTATTAAAATTATTTTGCAATACAACTACCATAAATTTTAGAAATTACTTTTCTAACATAGTCACTTTTGACAAACAATTAAAAAAGATTCGTTTCTGTGGACTTGTCATTTATTGTAATTATTACATTCTTTAAATGTTTGTCTTGTTTTGTTCAATATTTATTAATGTTTGTCTTATTTTGTTCAATATTTATTAATTTTTGTCCACAGTTGTGTTTACGTTAACTAATAAATCAATAAAATTGAAATAAAAATTTTCGTAAAATGTCTCTGTTAAAAGATTTATTGGCCCAAAAGAATTCATAAAGACGTGTCTGGTGTATTAAGAAATTCTATTCTTGCAAATTAGGTAATTAAAAACTGGTTTCCGGAGTTTAAATGCTGAAGAGTTTTGTAGAAGAGAATGTTGATTTAATACATATTGTATTCAATTATCAAAATATTGCAGTAAAATTTATATCAAGAACATTTGACTCTTCCATAAGCAGTGTTGAACAATCTTATACCATGACTCCCCATTTGTTGGGTGCTTTAATTTATGACTGAGCAAAATGGTATTGAGTAAATCGCCGTTGAGACAAATTCAAGAATTAGCAGTTATCGAAGAAAGCTTTTGGAATGATTTATAACAGTAGAAGAATTTTCGCAATCGCGACTTTTGTCCAGAATTAATAATACACTGCTCAAAACAATTAGGGGATATTTGAAAAAATGGTAATCGAATAAATAAATAAAGAATGAAGCACCTCGCAAATATTTTTAAATTAGGTACAACGTTTTTAAATAAAAAACCGAACGCATTGACACATTTGAACTTGTTTGTGCACATTGTAAAGCTACTAAGGCGCTAGAGTGAATAAATATCATTAAGTGAATTCACAATTATGAGACTTTATAAGAAATTTTATTGATAAAATGACGAAAAAGCTATTGTTAATAACATGTATGATCTCCACGAACGACAATAAAGGTTTGATATTATCTCATTGGCATTGGTTGAATTAGGAGATCAAAAAATTCTTGTGGAATATTATTCAATTCCTCTATCAGGGCACTTTTAAGTTCCTGAATTGTACACGGTGTCATATTTCTTGCTGCAACACGTCTTCCTAAGGCATCCCAAGAATGTTTGATAGGATTACCATCAGGAGAATTTGCTGGCTAGTCCATTCTATTGATTCCTAATTGTTCAATCCAGTTGTTCACGATGTTCGATGTGAACGAGCATTGTCATGCTTTAAAATGAATGTTTCACCCATAGCGCCAGCGTACGGAAGAACAATGGTTCTCAAAATTTCATCCAGATACCTGTGAGCATTCAGGTTGCCATATTATTTCCATTACACTCCCACCTTCATATTGTGGCCTTTCTTGAACAAATTGTGGCTGATTACGTGTTCCAGGTTCGCGTCAAATTAAAATACGCCTACTATCTGGATTTAAGGAGAATTCGGATTTGGCACAAAACAATACACGTGCCCAGTCAACGTGATTCCAATTTCTATGCTGCTCAGCCCATATTCTTCGCGACCTTTTATGAAGAGCAGTTAGTGAAACGCATACTGGGGCTCTTCGAACATGCATGCCAAGATTATGAAGATGATTTCTTATTGTTTGAGTTGATACTACTCTTCTCATAGTGGCAGCAAGCTCACTTCTAAACTGCGTTGCGTTATGAGTGCGGTTTCTACGTGCAAATACTGTTATCTTTTGGTGTTGTAGATGCTGGGCGTCCTTGTCCTCGTTTAGTTAAGTTTATATGTGGTAATTATAATCTGGATTATTATGTAATATTCTTTACCGTATCTAAATGCATTTAATTTAAAATTTCTATGTGAATTTTATTTGACATCACACACTTGAAATAATAAATGCAACTTACAAACAACCAAGTTCAATCGTTCTAAGTGTGCGCATAGTTTTACTCTTGAGAGCACGTGTGACGTACTCTTGAGTAAGCCTCATCAAACCCTGACCAAAAGAAATGAAAGATCTGCATATTCTTTTTCAAGACGTGTTTCACAATCTGCTCCGAATGATGAATGTTGAATTAAATTTTGAACTCAAAAGTCAAGTTAGAGGTTTTAGTGCCAGACTAAATCTTTAATAACTTTCAGAACACTACCAATGATATTACAATTGAGGTTTTCGAACAACCAAATACTCCGAGTACATTTGCACTTTTTGAAACACCACCAAGCAAAGCTAATTGAAGCACCAAGATCGGCTATAATTCTTGAGGAAAAATTAAAAGAAGCTAAATAGAACACATCGAATTGTGTGTTATGTCTTCATAAGGCCATTATCCAGAATGGAATATGTCAGTATTCGAAAAAGAAATGCTCGAAAATCTTAACAACTCCGTTCAACGAAAGTCTTGTAGAAGCAGTACTGTCGACAAACGACGATGTTTTGATCAGATGGAAGGATGCTAAAACACTAATACAATATCAAGACACTAAAACATTAATACAAAGATCAAAATCATTACCATCTACAACCAGGCACAACAAAATTTTTAAAAATTGAACAAGAGTAAATCTCAAGCAATTTAAAACGAAGATAAAATACTTTGATCAGATTGTAAAGAACAATTTGTGGTTTCACCAGACTAGATGCAATGATTCAATCTCTGATTTTCTGGAAACAGTACTGTATACTTTGTGTGCAAGTCCATAATTAAAAAAATATTTTTATTTCCCGTATTTATACTACAAGAAAAAAATTTATGTATTTTTTATAATAAATATATATTAATATTTCAGTTTATATTTTTTATTGAGGATCTAATACAAAAAATTGCTTCTTAATACTGGAAATAGATAATAAGTGAGTACTCTTGGGCATTCCTACCCTATTATTACATATTTTGAAGAGTTCCTTTACAAATTTAAGTGTGTTTTTGGACCTAAAAGCAAATTTTAAAATGTACGCAGCTACGAACTGAAATATAGCATAAAAAACGAGAAAAATTTCCATATAAAGGCGAAGTTGTTATTAAAATTAAAACTAGTACCAATACATCCTAAGGCCCAGTCATTCTTTTTCATAGATTGTACGAGCGAATTTCAAATTGTTGGGTGTGCCCCCTTCAGACTGCGAATGACTGCATTTTCTCCTTCTTAAGGAGAGGGGTGTCCTTATCAGATTAAGAATAATGGAATTAAGCCAGTGAAACAGAAAATATAACGAATCTAAATGCGAGATCGAGACAGGAGAATTTATGTTAAATAATCGTTTTTGTTCTTATAACTAATATTTTAATTTGTGGACCTTTATGTTTGCGTCTTGCCAATTGGACGTTATTTACATGCACTTGTTTTGATGATCATCAAATTCTGTTGGGAAAATTAAGTTCCTTTGGCATCGGTAGATACTTACTGAAACTCAGTAAGTATCAGGCTTATTTGTCTAATAGAGTTGATTATGTACACTATAATAGGTTTAGGTCTTTGTTTTTCTGCTCTACTTCGGTAGTACCACAGGAACCAAACCTTGGATCACTTTTATTTTACTATTTTCATAGATGTCTTCATTAAGTCTATCGATTGTCCTGTAGTATTATACGCTGATGACATTAAGATTTATAGCAGAACTGACTCGCTCTCTGATGTTAACTTATTGCAAACAAATGTTAACAAAATTGCTTATGCAATAACCTAAACTAAACACAGACGTGTTTCCTGGTGTCCTAAAGATTTCTAGAATTGAATATTGTTACGTTATTAAGAATGTTGGGACTTCTCGTAGGATTAAAGACTTAGATATGATATATGACGAAAAATTGACTTTTGATCATGTCCTTAATGTGATGGCTACAGTGTCTATATCTCTTGGACTTATAATTCGTACATGAAAATATTTTAACAATATTAATACCGTGAAAACTCGTTTTCTTTTCCTCACGTTATTTTCAAGTGCAGGTATTCATCCATAGCTTTTTATTGTGTTCAGACTACTCTCTTAGATTGAATCCAGCTTTCCATTCATATTTCTTCAGCAAAAACCAGCACTTTGCTAAAGGCGCCTATGATACATTCGACACGGAATTTCAATCTTTTTAGGATGGATTTGCCTTGACATTGACACTTATAGATATGCTTTTGTAAGTGATGTAATGTGTTATAGATTTCAGTTATGTATTAACTATCGCCAGTTCGTTGTTTTTTGGCCACTTCTATTATATATGTTGGGCATTTAATAAATTATTATTATTATTATTGTCGTCTACATATTGTGTTTCTTATTTAATATTTGACATTTACTATATTTTCCGATTAAGGGAAATACAAAAATTATTATTACTATTATTACGAAGGCAAGACCTGGTCATATACTGTAAAGAAAGTAGGTATAAAAAAAATCTTTAACTTCCAGGTATTTCTCTTACACCTTTTTTGAAAAAGTGACCATCGAGTTGCTTGTGGAACGTCTTTTGAAGACGTGGGCGCCTCTGGAATCTCTCAAACGTAACCAATAGAAACGGTTAATCGCCAATTCCCGCCTACCGATTGTGGTAGGCGTCTTGCTTCAGCCATTTTATAGGTACTAGGTGGAGCCTGCAGCGATTTTACATGGATATAACTTTTACACTCTGAACTTTCCACTCAAATGGTTTCTGAGATTTATCACAATCGAATTTGTCCATTCAGTCAAGCAAGGGACGGTCTACGTTTTAGATCATAGTCAAGTGAATCGCTTAGTAAAACACTGTAGTAGAAATTACGTAACGTGCGAAGCGCGTAGGTCGTGTGTTTAACCGACCGCAGAGTACTTTTGACAAAAGTAAATGAAGTGATTCTCACCGAGACCGTTTACTCTTTGTTTTGAATAAACGCACTGTGAAACGGAAGTTTGCGATTTTATTAATTGTGCATCCTAATTAGCCATGAATTAGTGGTTAAGGATAATCGTTGTCGATACACTTCAGGAACTATTTTAGTGATTTTTTTTAAATTATGGACACTGGTAAGTACTTAAATTTATTTATTCAAGATAATATAGAAATTCATAAGATGGAAGAGAATTTTTGGATTTCATAAATTTGATTTACTCTATAAAATTTACATATTTCTTTTATTTTGTTTTGCCGAAAAGTTACGCGCAATATTTTTAAAACATGTACAGTTGTCAGTTTCTATTATTTCCTCTGAAAATTCACATGAATCCGAGAAGAATCCATTACCTAAAATGATTAGGGACACTAAAGACGTCTTAAAATATGTTCAAGGTTCGACTCCTAACAAGAATTATAAGTGTGAGTGACCCGTTGTTCTCTAGATTGTATTGTTTGCCTAAAATACACAAACCAGGTAACTTCGATGAGATCAATTGTTTCGGGAATTAACTCACCCACTTATTTAATTTCAAAATTGTTAGTGAATGAATACACAAATTTGTCCGAAAAACTTGAAGGTTGTCAGTTGCTAATTCAGAAGAATTTATTCAAAGAATTAAAGATTGTAAATTGAAAGACGGGGAAATTTGAGTGTCATTCGAATGTTTCGTTCTCTACCGATTCCAGAAACTTTAAAATATTTCGAAGATTTTCCTTATAAAAATAAAATTGAACTGGAAAAAGCAAATGAATATTTGCAACTGATAACCCTATGTGTGTCATAAAATTGTTTCCAATTCGAAGGTAAGTTCTATTAACAGAAATAAGGAACAGCAACTTCTCCATTTACAGCGTATTTATTTATGGGTAATTTTGAAGTTGAATATAAACATAACGCCAAATATTGTCCATGATTTTTGACACACGTAGTGGAACTTATAGTATTTTGTTGAGCAATTAAATTCAAAATTTCCGACGAATAAATTCACAGTAAAAAAAGAAAACAATGGCATCTTATCTTTCTTACCCTTCTAGTAATCAGAAATAATCACAAAATGGAAATTGATATTTTCCGAAAAGATAGGCGGATTCAAATCATAGTATCCAACAAGAGATGGCGTCTTTCAATTTTCTTATCAATCTTAGGTTTCCACTAACCAAAGTGAGATACGAAAGATTAAATTTTATTAACAGCATTACGACATGTAATGGTTTTGATTCGGAAATAATCAATAGATTAATTAGGAAAATTAACTTAAAAAATACAATCGGGTTACTACTTGTCTGTCACCTCAAAATAATTCAGACATGCAATTTATATACTTACTGTTTCACCTAATAACGAAAAATTTAGTGTTTTTAAAGAGCGCAGTTTTCAAGATACATTCCGGTCCAGGAACTCTATTAAATCTCTTTTAGGAATTGCGAAAGATAAAGGCGATTTAAATCAGAAACTAGAGATTTACAAAATAAAATGCCTAGATTGTAATAAACAACACATAGGCCAGACTAACCGTTCAATAGGAACTCGGTATGAAGAACATAGGGCGCACATCAAACTTAATCGACCTGAGAAATCAAGTTTAGCGAAACACGTGCTAGAAAATAATCAGTGTAACCACTGATTGTGTACATTTAATCAAAAATATAAATAACTACCATGAATTACAAAAACACAAATAATGTGTTAAACAACGATAACATTCTTGCTTCTTCGACTTCCTAGAAAAGAACAACCAACCGCTAAAAAGAAATGGTTTATCGAGCCAAAGTATCTTAATTTAAGTGTTAGTTTTAAGACTAGAAAAAATATATTAAACTGTGTAAAATTTAAATCAATGTGTGTTTGGTTTTTGTGCGGTATGATTCCATGTGCGACACTTTGATTAAATATCTGCTGATGATGATAACTTAGTTGTCAAAATACGTATACAGAATACTAATATTAGTGTGGAAAAAGGTTTTATTTACAATTTTTTTGATTAATTCAATCAACCGGAGTATCCATTAGAGTTTACCCACATTTTTTCCGAAGTTAAATCACACCAAGTAGTAATATTCACATTTTTGCTTTAGAAGACCCCTATAAGATGATTTGCAATCCTTATAAAATCAGAAAAATGCCATGCGATGTAATTTCTTGAATTTAATATTCAAATAAAAAAGGTAAAATAAATCGGGTGGAATATGGTAACGATTACTTTTTAATCATGCTTACACAACTAATTTTAACAATAGAACTAAATTTTAATATTGGTAGATAATACGATTAAAAAGCACATAACAGCAGTCATATTTGTATTATATAAAAAAAACAAAGACACAAATACACAAATACACATAAAATTAAAATAAAAGAGAAAATGCCATATGTGAACACAATAAATCTCAAAATATTTTTTATTGTCATCAGTGTTACAAATAAAGTTGTAATTGTAATAAGGGGGTAATATAATAATGTTAAAAGACAACAACTTAAAATTTATGCAGAGCAATCTTCGCAAAACAGTACAGAACTTGTGCAAATCTTGTGAACCCAGCCTAACACATTTCAAGCACTGCAACCAATCACATTTTGGGCCTTTCTTATCAAAATAGTATCCATTTTAACGCTTGCAGTACTTACTTTCACCAATAATATCTTGATCGTCGTCAGTTCAGTGTATACTTAATTCAACACAGGAAAAACAACTGACTGAAGATTCAATCCGCAGTCGGCTTTGGAGTTGTCTTAGCTTTAGCGTCTTGCGACTTCTTTTTTAGAGTCATTTTGACGTCATTTTTCAACAAAATCTTTCATTTTTTCTTATTTTTTTATGCGCTTCACAACAATTGCTTCAGGAGACGTCAATATTTGTGCGTGTTGTTTGCGATTAGAAGCTCCCTCACTGGGACCAAAAATTGTGTGGATTCTTTGAAAATCGTAAAAGCTGGTAGAAGGAGTAAAGCAGCTATACTTTCTAGCTCGATAGTAGCAGTTGGTAGCGCAGATCGGATGGTAATTTCTTGGTTCTCAGAAGCTGTTGTGAATTTAGGGGCAGAAGCAATTTCTTGTGGGCCAGCAGGAGCTGTCTTCAAAGTATCTAAAGCAGTAGCCGTACTAGGAATTGCTAAAACTATAGAAAAAATTTTTTATTTTCGTCATATCGGAAAGTAATCTGAAATCATTGATTCGTTCGGTGGGTGAATACCATAAACACAAGGAAGAAAACTGGTAACGACTGAGACTTCTACCTGCATTATTCCGCATCCAAGAAACACAAGCATCACGCTAATATGTTTTAGTGGCTTACAAAAGACCGATCTGGGCCTGAGATACGAGAAGAATGGCCAGCAATTATCAAAAGTACTTTTCCTAGATCTTTTCTAGGCACAGATACGTTTTGAGGCCAGTTTAAAAAGATGGCTGAAGTAACATGGGCGCTAATTTCAGTCATTATCAGTTGCCCTTCTGGTGGAAATCCGTTCTTCAAATTTTGACATTTTATTTTTGCTTTTGAAAACGCAGTAAATATGGTGGAGGGAAATCCTCTTCAGTATTTACACAAGTCACTACCATAATAGTTTCCTCCTTTTCAGCGTTGGTAAGTGAGCGTATGGCCTTTGCTTCTTTGGACGCAATCACTTTACATGGAGGATTATTAAGCTGCACGTCAGTTTCATCCGCATTGTATATTTTTCCAGGCAGTTGCGAAATTTATGTTTCTCAAAAAAGTTCGTCAAAAGGACAAAGTAATCGTTAACATCTTGCTTACTCATGTCTTTTATTTGGGTAATTGACAGTCCTTGTGCCTTTCGTATTGCTATTTCTGGGCGTCTTTTTAAAAACCTAGTTACCCAGTCGTAGTCTGCTAGCTATTTAACACGGTTGAAACGGTTTCTTATTAAGTTTCCGATAACAATTTTATATGCCAAAATCTGAATGTCGCGCATTGTAGCTAGTAAGTTACATTTTTCTAATTGCTTAATGGAATCAACCTATTTTGCCACATTTTCTTTGCCCAATGTATTTTTTCTATCCACCTTGCATAATTTAATATTGTTGGTTTTCATTCGCCGTATTTAAGGGCGTACTGGAACTTTGTATGTCCGAGATTTTTCCCTATTGGATACTTTCTGGTCTCGGATATACCGAGCAAGTTTGCAAGCTTGCCAGGCTCCGTTGTGTTCGAAAAATTTCTCTTTACATAATTTCGAGGCATGCGGTAACAATCGCATACAACACATTTTTTTATATAATCCACCACCACCCTAAGAATTTGGGGTAATATCCCGCATCTACAAAAGCGCAGCGGATTACCCCAAAATATAAATATGAGAATAAATGCTACCATCACAAACACAACAAAAACTTTGTTGTGCTTGTTTGTGTTTGTGGCGACCGGTCCACACGAGTTGAAACGGACTGAGATATACAATCCAACGTTGAAGACACACCTTGATAAAACTTCTAAAGATAATTATGTTAGCACCTACCTTGAAGTTTCCACCAAAACTAGAATTCCTTACGCAAGACGGAGCGGATGCTGTTTACCATGATTCATTAGCCAACTGACAAACCGCTCGAGCATACGGCGCCAGCAAGTGGCAGTTGCTGGAAACAAAATAAGCAATGTTAGTGCGGTTTATTACCCACATTCCTTCGGTTCACTCTGTACATAGGTAAGTCTTTTGGGTTTTACCGCAGTCTTCTATTCGTTTCTGACGTTTCGCTATGTTGAGAAACTGACTAAATGATCAACGAAATGTCAAAAATAAATACAAAACCACGATCGGATGACTTAAAGTATACGACGGATATGTAAGCCTACACTCAACTTTGAACATAACTTAATATACACATTTATTTATTTATGTACAGTGAAAGTTCTCCACGCGAATATTTATGCTTTCACAAATTTCTTGCGCATAAGATAAAGTTAGGTAAAAAAGTTGTCTGTTTTATAGTGTTAAAAAGAGATTAATGAGTACATTTATTAATACATTTTTTTAAGAAACTGTAAAGGATATACCTACTATATAAATAATTGGAAAAGGCGCAAATTAATAATAATTAAGTCCAAAACACAAACTGAATTATTTTATATAGCTTTCATTACTTCAATAAAAATGGTTTAAATACATAGTTCAAAATTCTTTTTTGAATGAAACGTATAATCTTCATTTTCTTTGAAAATTATTTTAAGCTAACTATAATATGTTCATCGTATGAATTTATATTGCTTTCACTTTAAAATAGTACTTCATCTGTTTCATTATTAATCCCTGCCTAATCTATATTCGAACTCTTAATCGTATCATCTCTTGTTATTGCCTGAATATTTCACAGATGTCATAATGAGTTACACTTTGATTCTCTAACCGCAGAAAAATTGTGATTTCTTCGCTATAAAATGTTATCTAGCGCTTGCATTTTAGGCGTGATATGCGGCGGTAATCATATTATGTCGATGAAGTTTTTGTCTTAATAATTACGTCTAGGTTTCGAGTGTAAACGTTGTGGCTATTTAAGACAAGAAGTACGGAACTTATTTGTGCAGGTCCGTTTTTTCTAAAAAGTGGTCAAACTATTTGCTAAACAACTAGGTTTCGATTCAGTCTGATAGAATGTAAAAGCGTTCCCGGACGGTCACCTTTTTTCAGGTGTTCACTGGAGTTTTTCCAAGGAAAGCACAAAACCGCCTTGCAGAATTCATGTACCACTGACATAATATGATATCAATGTACCTATTTGTTGTTTGCCTTTCATAGTAATTGCTTCAGGAAGCCTAGTCACATTATCTTCTCCAAAACATCAAAAAAATTATTAACGTTCTCCCTATTAAAACCAAAAATTCTGGCTACCGAGGTTTCAGTTGGTTTCACTTAAAACGTATTAGTTGGCGACCTTTTCTGCTTCGCACGATTTAAATAATCCCACACGTCTTCAATAATATTTAAATTTGGAGTTCGTGGTGACCAGAATAAAGTTTATGCAAATCCCTGCTACTTAATTTCACTTAAATAACTTTTAACGATTCTAGTGGAATGCTTTGAATCGTTTTCGCTCGAAAATTTAGCTTTTTCCAATTAATTATGATCCTGCTGATATAGCGTGTTGCCGCAGAATCTCTAAATATTTTACTAATGTTAATTTTCCATCTCTTTGCACAGATATGCAACTCCTTACGTGTATATGTAGACCCATGTTCTATCGTTGACTGTGTACCTGATGGGCTATCCGCTTCACCAACCTCTTTGCAAACCTGCTGTTTCGTTTCTGATCTAAATATTTCAAATTTTAACTCATTTGTCCAAAGTACGCGTCGCCACAAGTCCAATGTCCAATAGGAGTGAATATTCCAACCATTTCTATCTATTATTTTTTTGCAGTAATGGATTTCTTCTTGCAACACGACCTCTAAGTCCTTCTTCGTTAGATGTCCCCGAACAGTAGAAGGATGCACAGAAACTCCTGAGGATCTGTGAAGATCTTCTGTTAATTCTTTAGATGATCTCTTTATATTTCGCAAGGACGTCAATCGCAAATATTGATCTTGGCTTTTACTTTTTTTAGTCTTCCTATCTTTTTTTATTAACTACCAAACTTTTTGATAATTTTGAATATCGAAGATAGAGTATTGGGTTGTGTCTGCAATTTGTCGCTCACTCAGTTGATGAAAGAACACTATTCGGTGACAATTTTTGCCAAATATTCTAGGCATTTCACTACACTTTGGAGAAATTAATGTAATACGAACAATAGAATAAAATGAATTGTTACACAGGTACTTATACTACAATAAACAAGCCGTTTATGATTGAAAACACAATCATTCATCTGTACGTTTCGGAATTCAATGATATACTAATCTATATTTCGTACAAATTGTCCTCAAGCAGGTAACGAAATAACCAACGATAAGGGACACATAAGCAACATTAACAAAAAATCTTTTCACAAAGAGTGTTTTCTTTTATTTAACAATATATTTCCAACTCTTACAACTTTATCATAAGAGTAAAGTAGAATAACATTAAACATGGACCCAACATTGTTACAAAGACTGAATTTTTTGCAAGTATTCACTTATGCACACTACTGTAAATGACATCAATAGTCCAAAGAGTACAAGATGTCCCATATTACCTCTAGTATTTCACATTTCTCGAAATGAAATATTTTGTAATGAAAAAATTATTTGCATATTGAATACATTTTCTGAATGTACAAAATAATTACTGTTTCGATACTCATATGCTTGTATATCTCGATTTTGGGAACGCCACTAGAACGTGACAACCAATACATGTTGTTCATTTGCCGATCTGAAATTTACTTCATCAATTTCTCTTCGCATGAACCAAATCAGTACTTTTCATTCAAAATAATTATTGTACGTGGGTTGTCTTTTAAGTTTTGCATATAAAACTGGAATAAAAGAGTAGATAGCTTTTAAAGACTTCATTGTTTTTCGAAGTATTCTCCACGAAGATAAACGCACTTTTGCACGCGCTCGAACCAACTCTGGAAGAAGTTGTTCCATTCATTTGTTGCTACAGCGAAAATTGCGTTTTTGAAGGCATCGACTGTTTCTTCTGACGACTGGAACCTTTGATCACGCAATCCGTGCTTGATTTTTGGAAAGATAAAGGAATCGTTGGGACTTAGGTCCGAACTGTACGGGGAGTGGTCTAACAATTCGACGTTTTGTTGCGTTAAAAATTCAATTGTCTTGCGTGCTATGCGTAAACTTGCTTGAAATGATAATCGGCAAATACCTTGCATCCTTTTCAAATCAACTCTACAATACAATACAGTGCTACATGCCCCACTTAAAGAAAAAGCGTGTGCTTTTTTTAGAATAATGTACATGGTCACACTTCAATTATTTCGATAGAAAAATTCATAAACTACATTTCGAACTGCTTATATATTCAATTTATTCGCCAAATTTGTCCCATATGGATATTTTTTCTCTATCTATTATCTTATGAACCATTGCCATCTAATTTTTTACCACACTTTATTCCAGAAGCACACAAGCAATAGAATATACACAGTCTGTCGCAGAGAAAACCGAACTTTTTTAAAATAAAAAGAAAAACTTACGGTTTTGGTAAAATTCATTTATTTTATTCAAAGTAGTCCCGGTAGTTCAGCTTCAACACAACGTTTTTCAGGTTCAATTAACATGTCGAATGAATTTTTAAGTTCATCTTTAGAGATGTCCTTCAATATTGCTGTCGACGCCTTTTTAATGGCTTCGACGTCGACGTAACGCTGTCAAGAAATCAGAAATCAAAGGGGCAAAATCCAGTGATGGTTAAAATGACATTTGTAGTCAGTGGTAAATGTCGAGCGATTAAATGGTGCATTATCATGTAACAAACGTCAGCTACCATTTTCGCGATATTTAGGGCGCACACGACGAATACGCTCCAAAAGAGGCTTAATAACATCAAGATAATATACAGCATTGATTGTTCGACTAGTTGGTACAAACTCTTTGTGCACTGTGCCTTTCAAATCATAAAAACATTGTCTTCACTTTTGTTTTTCTTTGCCCGGATGCTTCCATCCAGAGCTTTGACGCTTAGTCTCTGGACTATATTCAAAATACCAAGTCTCATGGCCAATTACAATAAAAACTTGAAGTTTTCGTCCTTTTTTTGAGTTTTTAATCAAGTCTGTACAATGGTGAATTCAGTTAGCTTGTATGATATAAACCTTGCACAAATCTTTCTCAGTCCCAAATACTGTGTGTGATGAATTGAATCTTTAGAAATATTTAATTTCTTTCCCACTTATCGCAATGAGGATTTCCGCTTATTTCTGATAAATTCACGCGCAGGTTCGATGTTCGATGTTCCGTAATGTTCGCCGTTATTTATGTCGATAGTCTTAAAATCATTTATACCACTCATACACACTCGTACGTGATAAACACGCACCACCATACACTTGTTTCTTCAAATTAAACGTCACAGTAAACGATTTACCGAGTTTAAAACAGAACTTGAGATTTGCTCTTTGTTCAAAATTCATTTTGCGACCAATGCCAAATAAACACTGTTACTTTATACGCAATATCTCTGCTTCTAATGATGCAAATGGTATTTTGACATAACATCGGTGAAAGATCTTTCTTACCGACGCATATTTTTCTACTAGATTGCGCCACTAAGAATTATTATACTATTTTAAATAAGTTCGGTTTTCTCTGCGACAGACTCTATAACATTCCATGTTAATTTCCCTTAAATGAGATTCATTTATGTATTTATATTTACACATGTTTTATATATAAGCACTTACACTGTAAATAATACATACATATACAGATGTAAACAAAGTCACAAAAGTCAATAAAAGTAGATATATAAAACCCAAAGATGCAGAACAAAGTACAATACACGCATTTAATAAAGAATACAGATTAAAATTCACGGGCCTATATCGTAAGATTTAACCATATTTAAATCTTTTAATTTAAGAAAAAGATAGAAAGTTCTCATGACCAGGAATCTTTCTATATTTTTTTAAATTCATTACATTATGAGATCCAACAGACATTAGAAATTTATTAGAAAACTTAATAGCAATATAAATGAAATATCTTTGACTTTTGTTTGTCGACAATAATCCGGTCTCAATTGCGATTTATTTCAAACTCTGTAGTTACGGTGATTTCAGTGCGTAAGAAATCTTGCGCTGTTATTTCTGACATACAAAAGGCATTCACTTGTATGTAAATAGGCAAGAAAAAGTTAGAATTCCTAAATTTTCAAAAGAGTCTCTACAGCTAAGATCGTCAATGATTCTAATCACCTTGCGCTGCAACGTAAAGACCCTAGGTCCAGCGTATCTCGATCTTTTAATATTTTAAATTCTCGTCGCGCTTCCCCGCAGGTGTGGATAATGAATTTTATACACTGAAAGCAGGAGCATTTCGTATACAAAGGGTACTAGGAAAGTTTTGCAATATGACGCAAACAATGAATCGTAGGAAGCTGCTTGTTGCTGCATGTTGAGACATGTTCATACGTGCATAGTAGCCGCCGCGCCATATCGATATTCAGTTATTCATTAGCAGTGAGAGTGTAAAGTGCTTGCGATGGCATCGTGGTCACGAAATGAGATAAGGGCAGTTTTGCGTTATAATTTCGTGCGTGGTTTAAACATAGACCAATGCTTCGAAAAATTACTCTTGCACTAGGTGATGTTTGTCCACATCGCACAAGAATATTCAGGTGGTATAGAGAATTCCAAACGGGAAATTTAACTGTGGAAGATGCTGAGGGGCCGGGAAGGCCACAAACGTCGGTTGCGGAGGAAAACGTTACTATTGTGAGGAAAACGCTTGGCGAGGACAGGCGAGTGACCTACCAACAGATAGAGGGTACTTCACGCCTAAATGCACCAGCAATTGGTTCAATTCTACATGATTATTTGCACGTGAAGAAAATTTGTTGTCTCTGGGTGCCGCATCGACTGACTGAAGAGCAGATGATACGACGTGCGACTTGGTGCCGCGAGATGCTAAAAAAAGTTTAATAAGGAACAATCTCGATATGTGAACAACATCGTGACAGGTGATGAGACTTGGCTGTACTATTAGGATGTGCCAACCAAAGCTCAAAATAGAGTTTGGGTCTTTGATGATAAGGATACACCCGTAGTTGTCAGAAAATCCCGATCTGTAAAGAAGAAAATGATAGCTGTATTTTTCAAATAGAGTGGAATTGTGGAACGCGTCGTTTTGGACACACAGAAGACAGTCACAGCTAAGTGGTATACTGAACAGTGCCTGCCTAAAGTCATTGGATCTATGAAGAACCTGCGGCCAAAGTCAAGAATGGACACCTGGTTCCTCCATCACAATAATGCCTGCACCGAATGTTTGACCACGACAGGAATGAAACTTCTTGAGTACCCTCCCTACAGTCCAGATCTTGTTCCCTGCGACTTTGCACTGTTCCCGCATGTGAAAATGAAGCTAAAAAGGAGGCGGTTTTCCAGTAATGAGGACCTTCTGCGTGCTTGTGCTTTACTTCCTAGTGAAACTTGGCAGAACTGGTTTGAAGATTGGTTTCGGAGGATGGAGAGGTGTAATGAGCGTAGAGGAAATTACTTTGAAAAAATTAAATAAACAAAGCTGTATTGCAAAACTTTCCTAGTACCCTTTTTATTATTATCATTATCAACATCCTGCTTTGCAAACTCGGATTTTCATGGTGGTCGACTAAAAACAAAATATAGATTTCGACAAAATATAAAAAGAACTCACAGCGTCAATTTCGAATATTAAACATATTCGAAAAACTCGAAAAGCCTTACAATGAAAGAAATGCCCAAGGAGGTCATTAATAATTATTAAACTTGTTTCTAATTTGTCAGAATGTACTTTATTGCTTTTCTTTCAGTAAATTAAACAATTTAAAAGAAATTAATATTTTTTCGGAATCGCTGTCTTTGTCCATAATGCTACATTACCCTACGTCAGTACGTCATAACCGATTGAAAAAACGAATAGTAGGCGGCGAGTAGACATTTATTAGAAATATTATAACTCAAAACGCTGAACATAAATTAGGTAATACTCAACCTCTGCGAAACCGTGCTAATTTGGGTTTCCTACCCTAGCACGGAGTCAAGATGCATACCCAAGAGCTCAACTGAATCTCAGTTCTATTGATTTGCAACCTGTCTCAAAGAAAAGGTCATCGTTGTGTCTTGCTGATATTCAAGTGCAAACCCTTCGCACCAAGTTATTGTTCAGCGCTGGATCGTGCAGCACATCCTTCTCCGATAATATTCTCCAAAATCTCGCCACTATTTAACAGTGTAGCTTCGTCAGCGTAAAAAACTACATCTATGTTCACCATATTTGTAGGCAAATAATTAGTATAAATTAAGAATAAGAGATACCCAAAGAATGTCTCCTGTGGCACTTCAATTGTTACACTTCCTACATTTGAAAATTTGTTATCATATTTCACCATCTGCCTTTGTCTGCTAGTCAAATTTAATTAGTTTGAAACTAAAATATATGAAGCCATATCTTTTGTTTTTCTAATAAAATATCAAACATACGGTAAGTTCTATGTCGAAACCAATTTTACATTTATTTATAGGCATTTTAGAAGTTGCACAATAAAGTCGCATTAAAGCTTTTAAAAGCTTTTATTATTTTTTAATTATTTTGTCAAAATTTGCGTGTTTGTCTCTTATGCCTGCAATGGCAAGAATTTCGTTTAAGACTTTTTTGGAGTCGACGATTAGAAAATTAACGGTAAATACAAAACTGCGTCCGTACAAATCTTTTACTAATATTTATTTATTTAAATTGGAATTCGGGATGAGTTTACTTTACATTAACTTCTTAAACAGTAAAGGCTTCCTTGTTTTTAAAACACCGGTAGTGCCTGAGTACACAGGTATTTGCCTTGAAGTACTTCTTGTTTGTTTGCACTTAATAATGTGTTGAGTACTGGTAGACTGACAGTTGCTGCATAAATATTAAATACATTTGTACCTTACAAATTTGAGTTTACTTTTCTTTGCATATTTAAGACACGTTTTCAGGATTCTGAGAATATTGAAAGTAAATGATATAATGCATACGTAGGTCTTATTTTACTCATAACATATTAGTTCATTACCTTGTTCATTCAATAAGCAAAAATATATTTACTATTATGAGATGTGGATATAAGGAAACTCCTACATACATTTATTTTAATACATTTCCACTTGCTTCTTAGAAATGTCTCGTGAGATCGGAATGTTGTATAGACAAACTATACAGACTGGACGAAAAATGTATACGAGGTCTGGCAATTAATTATCGAGATTGGTGTGAGAAATGTTATTTATCGCCAATAAACTTGTATTTAACTTTTATCCTCTTCAACATACTCTCCTCCCCTATCTATAGATCACTGTATACGCGTATTCCATTATTCACAACAATGCTGAAGTTCATCAGTTGTCATTCTGTTCAACAACTCTGCAATTTTTGCTTTTACATGTTGACTGAAAATGTGTTCCCTTTAATGCACTTTTCACTTTTGGAAAAAGGTAGAAGTCACATGGTGCGAATTCTGGCGAATACGGAGGATGATCAAGCACCATTAAAAACTACTTCACAGACAGAGCATTGTGAGCTGGTACGTTGCCCTGGTGCAGAATTCACGAGTCGTTCTTCCACAAATCCGGTCTTTTCTTCCTTACTCTTTCCCTTAACTTGATTAGGACTTCTTTGTAGTATTTATGATTATCTGTTTGACCCTCAGGCATCGAGGCAGTCGTCAGTGATAATAACACCCTTGATATCGAAAAAAATGATAAGTATTGCATTTAATTTCGACTCATTCGTGCTCTTTTCAGTCTTGCCGATCCGGCGGCCCTCCTTTGCATCGATTGACGTTTAATAGAAAATCTAAATTTCATCATATATGATAATTTTTGTGAGCAAGTCTGGTTCTCCTATAAGTCGTCCCATGGTGTCAGAGCAAATGTTCATCTGATTGTCTTTTTGTTCATAAGTAAGATTTTTGGGCACCATTTTTGCACGAACTTTTCTCATGTTTAATTTATCATGCAAAATATATATTACTGTTTCTTTGGCAATCATCCGAATGCCCAGACGTCGGTCTTTCCGCACAATTCCACAATGTTCCCGTCAGTTCTTGCAGTCAGGTAGACCAGGACGTTTATCGTCTTCGACCTCTTCCCGACCTTCAGAAAATCGTTTATGCCATTCAAAAACTTGCGCACGTGACATAACATTATCATCAAACATCTCCTTTAACATTTGTAGACAATCTATTGGCTATTTTTTTAAATTCACAAGGAATTTCAGGTTAATTCGCTGCTCGATTTTTATGTTAACCATTATCACGGCACTACGAAGTAACAGTGTCCTCTACAATTAAAGCTCGAAAGTAAACTAAAGCAGACAGAGTGACGAAACCACGGATTATTGCTTGGGAAGTATCAAGGTCAATAACATTCCAATTACATCTTCGCCCGATGGAGCGCAGTTTCGTCATTTAATTGCCATATCTCGTATACCTATATACATATGTACAGCCCCAGGACAGAATTTTTTTTATTTATCCTTAGTGTTGTAAGAAGCAGGAGATACTATTATGTTACAAACAATATTACAATAATAAACCACATTAAATATATAAAAAGAGTTGTGGAATAATAATTCCTAACAAGAAACTTACAATACAATATCCACAGTAACAATACATCATGGTAGAGCTGCTGTGACTGCCAACTGATCCCTACCTTATGAGCCCAAAGACAGATGTATGTATGTATACAAAGATGGTATGATAAATATGACATAATCTCCTTGCAGCTCTATACACTTTGTCCAGCGATGTTTCAACTTTTTCATTCAGAAACTCTGAAATACAGGCCCCTATTTCGGCTTATCTTTTTTGACGAGAACCGTTCTCCGCCAAGCCATTTCTTCAAGTTTGTAAAAAGAAATAAGTCATAGGGGGGCAAATTTGGCGAATATAGTGGGACACCAATTCGTACCGTAAATCGACTAGTTTTGCTATCGCGATTACTGATAAGTGGGCTGGACCATCATCATGTTGGTAGAGAATTCTTTCTTTAACTAATTGGGGCTTGTTTCTCTTTAATTCAGCGATTGAATCGATCTAATAAATCAGCATAGTATTGTCCCGGGATTATCCTTCCCTTCTCCAAATAATCAATTAAGACTATGTCTTGCAAATCCCAAAATATCGTTGCCATAGCTTTTCCAGTTGATGGAATCGTTTACGCCTTCTTTGGTGCACGTTCGTTGGAAAAAATTGACGTGTGGTGATGTATCCATGTTTCATCTACAGTCATATAACGCCGCAAAAACTCAACACGTATTGCCTTAAACATGTCCAAACATTGCTTTGAAGTTCATATACCCGTCCAATAAATAAATTAGCATAGTACTCTTCCGTGATTATCCTTCTCTTTTTCAAATAATCAACTAAGATTATGCCTTGTAAATCCCCAAATATCGTCCTCTGGCTTTTCCGACTGATGGAATTGTCTTCGGCGTCTTTTGTACACCTTCGCCGGGAAAAACCCTTTGTGCTGATTAATCTTTGGTTTCCGGCGCGTAGTGATGTATTTATGTCTCATCTACAGTCACATAACGCCGCCAAAACTCGCTCGTATTGCGCTTAAATACGTTCGAACATTGCTTTGAAGTTATCACGCAATTCCATTTCTTCATTCACCTCACCGATAGCTTTTTTATACTTCAATTCAATGAAGATGCCTACCATATTAGAAATCTCTACGAAAAGTTCCTCCTATACATGTGAGCTGTAGCACAAGCAAAAGTATAAGTCAAGGGAAATAGCAGCAGTAGAAAGATCTAGAACGATTGGGGGTCTCGTAAGTTACATTATAACGATGATCCAGCTTAAATTTGTTGCAGCCAACGCCTTGCCGTTCGTGCTCCAGCTCTCTTGAACTGAATTATATTTATTTGTTTTCATTTGTGATACGATTAGGCAATATGGACCGAACAAAAGATATATATCCGACGAAGAAAACCTTAGTATTTCTCAAGAAAAATCTCTTGACAATTTTGCAACATCCGAAGGAAATTAATTGAAGGGTTTGCTTGCATAAGCAGAATTATAATTTTATCAGCAGCTCCGTTGTTCTAGGAACATTTGAAAGCTCTAAAGCCGTGAAAATTGACACAGTGGGACATAGTAAAACTGCTACACGTACTGGGACACTAGGAATCACAAGAAATGAACTTGTCAGAAAATGATAACTGGTCTAGAATCTCCACTAGGAGAGTCTACCTACACTCTCCGGGAATGAATAAGCAGACGAACAAAAATTCACTACAGATAATTCGCACTACAGATAATTTTAATTGCAGAAGGAAATAAAATATTTAAGTTAATATATTGAAATTTTATCCAAACCAAAATCATTTTACATATTTGCATGTTATTCATGGAGATTAGATTATCCCCTACTTGGAATTGTTTACTGTATGGTTTATTACGTGGACGTAATTGTAAGGGTAGATTTTATGTCTATTACACAGTGAATACTCAGAATTGACGTTGTTAATAAAGTATCAGCAAGTGCTATCGAGTGAGCGTATTTTTTTTAATTATGTTTAAAATATGGCAAGGAGAAAACAACTAACCCTTGAAGAACGGGCAAGAATTATTGCTTTGCACGAAACAAAGCTTTCTAGTAGAGCAATCGCCCGAAAACTAAAAGTTTCCGAGTATTGTGTTCGTCAAACTATAAAGAGAATGACAGAAACCTGCCAACTCGGGGACCGAAAACACAGTGGACGCCCGAGGATAACTGCCAAAAGAGAAGATGAATATCTTAAATTAATGTCCTTGCGCAATCGTCGCCTTACAGCCCCAGAAATAGCAGCACAATATAACGTACACCACGAAGCCACGGTTAACGTAACAACCAAATGCCGTTTAGCTGAAGCTGGACTTAGAGGTCGAGTAGCAGTAAAAACACCAAGTCTGTCTGCATAACATAAACAAAAAAGATTGGCCTGAGCGATAACAACACAGGTACTGGACTGTCAAAGAATGGAAACAAGTCTTATGGACAGATGAATCCAAATTTGAAATTTTTGGAAATAAACGTACTTTTGTTCGTCATCGTCTCGGAGAGAGAATGTTAGATGAATATGTGGTTAAGACTGTGAGACATGGTGGTGGAAATGTCATGGTTTGGGGTTGCTTTGGAGGTGGGTACATCGGATAATTGGTGCAAATCACAGAAAGAATGACAAAAGAAGTCTATTTGGGTATATTGCAAGATCATCATCATGCTCTTCCGTCAGCGATGGATCTAATGGGTCCGAGATTTGTTTATCAGCAAGATAACGACCCCAAACACACATTAAAGATTGTAAAAAGGTTTTTCGCCGACCAAACTGAAAGAGGCATCCTTACATTAATGACATGGCCACCCCAAAGTCCGGACTGCAATCCTATAGAGCTGTTATGGGACTGTTTGGATCGTGAAGTGCGTAAAATACCTTCTACTAGCAAGACAGATCTTTAGGGATGAGGAATTTCGATGAAGAATATCTCGACCGACTAGTTGAACGAATGCCACGTGTTTGTGAAGCCATGATCCCAGTAAGGGTTGTTACTTTGACGAAAGTAAAATTTAAGCTAACTTATTATAATATTACTTAGATTAATAATGTCAATTGCTTGAATTGTATGTTAATTTAGGATTTTATAAATAAATTTGCCATGAAAATAAACGGTCTCTTTAATATCATTGCGCAATTAAAATTATCAGTAGTGCGATTAAACTTATGGACGGTAGTGTATATATGTATGTTCTAGTTTAAATATTTAGATAAAAGAAATTTCATTCATTATGTGATTATATTCAGTTGTCAGACTATAGTGGTGCTAAAGAAACACACTTCGAATAAAGTATATAAGTATATATAGATATGATAAGCACTTAACATAGAGTTATTTACCCAAAGTATTAAATATTGTTTTCAGTAGTAATCACTTTCTTATTTACACTTAAAATTTACGATGTAATTACTTTTTATTAAATAAAAAATTAATTTCTCAATTTTACAAATAAATATGATTCCTTTATCTTTGCAGACGTAATGCAGTAGCTATTTACGTTAATATGCCTCGTGACCGGTATAAGTAGGTACGTTTTCACATCGAACACAACCGCAGACACCTCCAGTGTTCCATCCATTTAGCAAGTAAATTTACGCAGGGCAAATATTTGCCTTTTTAACAGATTATTGGTTTAGGGCCAAATGAACACAACCTTAATAGATTTAGAGTTTTATGTCGTTCCGAAACTACATACAAGCGTATTGCAGCAACAGAACCACAAACTATAAATATATTGTAACCTATTCAGAAACGAAGTTAATCTCTGTAAATCGTTATATTAAACATTTTCGGCTAACAATAATAATGATTAATAGATGAAGTCTTGGTTGTAGTTATGGTCATATAGAGTCTTAAATTTGGATTAGTTTATTTAGATTTCATTAAAAAAATATTTTGCATACTTTAATGTAATACAAAGTCTATCGCAGAGAAAATCGAACTTTTTTAAAATAATAATTCTTAGTGGCGCCATCTGTTTTAAAAAATATGCGTTGGTAAGGTGGATCTTTCCCCAATGTTATGTTAAAGTATCATGACATTTGCATTATTGGTAGCAGAGAAATTACGCATAAAGTAACAGTGTGTATCTAGTATTGGTCGAAAAATGAATTTCGAGCAAGGAGCAAATATCAAATTCTGTTTTAAACTCGGTAAATCGTTTACTGAAACGTTTAATTTGATGAAGCAAGTGTATGGTGATGCGTGATTATCACGTACGAGTGTGTATGAGTGGTATAAATGATTTAAAGACGATTAAATGACGACTAACATCTTGGTGCAAAAAAATTTGTGTTTATGGAAAGTAAAATCGAACTTGTACGTGAATTTATCACAAATGAGCCGAAATCTTCATTGCGATACATGGGAATAGAATTAAATATTTTCAGATTCATTTTGACACGGCATTTGAAACTGAGAAAGATTTGTGCAAGGGTTGTACCACACAAGCTAACTGATGATCAAAAATTGCTATGAATTCAACATTGTACTTGTTTAAAGACTCAAAAAAGAACGAAATCTTCAGGTATTTTATTGTAACTGGAGACGAGACGTGGCGTTTTCAATATGATTCAGAGAGCAAGCGTCAAAGCTCTGAATGGAAACATTCAAGCGAAGAAAGACCGAAAAAAAGCCGTTTGAAGAAGTCAAAAGTGAAGATAATGTTGATTTGTTTTTATGATTCGGAAGGCATAGTGCAGAAAGAGTTTGTACCAACTAGTCAAGTAGTCAATGCCGTACGCTATCTTGGTGTTATGAAGCGCCTTTGGCCCGTACACGCCGTGAGCGCCGTCAATATCGTGAAAATGGTAGCTGGCGTTTGTTACATGATAATCATCATTGGCTCGTTGGTGTAAACCAACGACTTGACATAACCCCAAAAAAACCGGACCATTTCTTGAGATTACATGGTTTCTGAATTTCCCCTTCAATAGATAAATTATTTAACATATTACTGGTGTCAAGTCCATCAAATTTTGATCAAAAACAGTGTTCCAACATCACATGATAGCGAACTCCGTTGACCGTAACATAGCGATCATTTTCACCGACGAAAAAATATGGTTGAATCACACCTCCAGCATAAAATCTACACCACGCGGTTACTTTTTACAGTTGTAATGCAGTCTCTTGAAGTACATGTGAGTTTGTTGCTGTCCAATAACGCATACTTTGCTTATTGATAAAGTCCTTAACTCAAAAATGAGCTTCATCGCTGAAAATGATTTTTCGATGAAATATAGGATTTACTTCAAACTTTAACAGCGCCCAATCGGAAAAGTTTCGGCGCTTCAAATGATCAAGAGGCTTCAGTTCTTGAGTTAATTTGATATTGTAAGGGTGTAAGCCAGGATCTTTACGCAAAATTCGTCACAAGGTGGCCTGAGAGACTCCCAATTCCTGTGAACGGCGTGGAATCGACTGACCTCTCTCATTTTCAACTGAAGCACGTACGGCTGCGATATTTTTGGTACTTCTATCGGTGCGTTGTCTCACTGGCATAGGAACATCTAGTAGTAAATATTTTCACTCGAATTTATTCACTATAGTACGCACAACCTCTCTGGTGGGACTCTTAAAGTTGCGATTATCGACACAAAATTGCGGTAGTAATTTTTAATAATTTCCAAACGTTGCTCATTCGTGAACTTGATAAAAATATTGACTTTGACTCATGTTTTAACGTCTGTCAAGGGTGCTTTCATATTAAAAGACAAAATTGCCATGACCCTGTTGCAAAACCTGTTATATTCAAAAGAGCCAGATTTTATACTTTGTTTTAGTGGCAGCCTCGTAATAGTAAAACCAGGTTTCAAGATGCACTTGTCAAAACGCAGTTAATATAACGTGTTGCTCAATTTTGAACTATCTAAATATCTAGTACCATGAAACGCAGCACGCCGTCTACTCGTCATTTAAAGCATGAAGTACTCAAAAAGAAGAAGTCTTTCTCACTTTAAAATATTCGTGCGGTATAGTACGAAATGCCAGTGCATTAATGGGCACACACTTTTCTATCTTGCTGTAATTTTGGTACATACCTATCGGTCTTCGTAATAGCATCGATGTATACTTTTATATTCACATTCGTTAGCATTAATCCAATAACCTTGATGTTAAATTTTTAACTGCATATCTCGGTAATAAAATGAAATTATCCATTGTGCACGGTTTTATTATAAATCAAAATCTATACAAATTCGTATTTAAGTAAATAACAATATTATTTACAATAACTTAAAAGTATTTCTTCAGTTCTTTAAATTGATTGAAATTTATTGTTTCATAAAAATTATCCTAATCGTATTACTCAAAAATAACTTCCAGCTATTTAGTTTTACCTTAGGAAAGATATTTACTTAAGAATTGAATTTTGTAGAAGGTGTACCGAAGAGTTCTTTTCTTCGTAGACCCTCATTTTTCATTAATTTATTTTACATAGTTTTGATGCTATTAATTCTCCAAACCTCACAATGATTGTTTGTATTCCAGCTTTGTTTCATTACTAACAATTGCGTATAAAATTTCTTCAATATGTACTTCTGTGATTCTATAAAATTTGGATGGTGTTTTAATATCCGGCTTAAGACATTACTAGGTGTACCGGAAAGTCATTACCGGTTTATACCAGATGTATTGGACACATATATAATTTTATTCTACTGACATAAAGCTTCGGAGCCATACATGCTATATTTTGCGAAAGCAATACCGTCATAGATTTACACCTCTTTGAAAATGTCGAGTTTCGTGCCTGAGAAAGTGCATTTGCATTACTTTTCTTATTTATTCAAAAGAAAAAGGCCGCTTAAACTCATCGTTTGCTGGTAGAACGGTGACCATGCCCCAACCAAAAAAACATGTAAAGTGAGGTTTCGACAATTCAAAAGTGGTGATTTCGATGTGTAAGACAAAGAACGTTTTGGTAGACCGACAAAGTTTGAAGATGTGAAACTGCAGAAGTCATTGGATGAAGACCCAACCCAAACTCAAAAACGATTTGCAGAAGATTTAAATGTAGCCCGAGAAACGATTAGCGACCGATTGCGAGCAATGGGAAAAATCTAAAAGGTGGGAAAATGGGTGCCACAACAATTAAATGACAGACAAATGAAACATCGAAAAATCGTTTATGAAATGCTACTTCGAAGTTATGATCGGATGTCATTTCTGCATCGAATAGTGACAGGTGATTGATGATATATTGATTAATATATGAATCTTTCCAGAATTGGAAATAAAGAAGAAAAAAAGAAGAAAAATCTATTTCCAATTCTACCAATTCCGAAATTTTTCTAATGAAATAAAGTAGTCGACAGAATCGTACAGAATGTCGAAATGTAGCTTTAACTATCAAAACATTACGGTTATATGCAATATGACAGTATTGATCTCAGAGTATTTTTGGTGCCGAAGTTTCCTCCTTATACTACCTAGATATGATCGTGCTCATACGGTGTGGACAATAATCTTCTAACACAGGAACAATTCCCTCCAAACACTGATCGATATACAATCTCCCAGCAAAATTGCAGCGTAAAAATTTCCGGTACTTTTGGACTATAATGACAAAAAAAACGATTTACACTGCCGCAGTTGGGCAGCTAACTGAGAGAAGCCAAACCACTAGCTTCGATATACCTTTGAGCAAGTCTAAACTTATACTGAACTAGTCGCAGTCTGAAATAATTGGTTGCGCCACATTGCGAAACAATTGCAGTGTCCTATGATTAGAAGTACAACCATCTAGAGTTAGTGAGACATACATATAACGAGAAAAAAATGGAAATTACGAGAAAAGTAGCGAACTACATTCCATCAGGAGCAAGGCGAAAAAGAAGATCTAACAAATTTTAGAAATAGAAACGAGTGAAAAAGAATTGCGAATGCTGCCAGGACACATAAAATACTATCAATTAATTAAGAAAGGAGTAATCTATCTCACCAAATGAATTTAAAACATTAGCTATAATCGTTAGGATTGAATGTCAATAATGATCATTTACTTCGCTTTAAATAAAACAAACACTAATTAAGAAGAAGCTGTGAACTGAACATACTGAGGAATTTCCTGTCCTTTTAGTATCGAGAATTCTGATATGCTTGCAATAAATAACTCTGGTTAACAGAATTGTAAACAGTTTTTCAAAAAACAACACCAACTTTTAACGTAGCAAATACACAATATATTACACAGCTTGGTCTTAATCTATATTACTCGTTTTTTCAGACTAAAAGAACCACGAGAATCTTGGCATCATTAGCATAGTTATTGCCAATCTAACAAAAACTGTTAACTAAAAATGCATAACATCCTTTCCCGATCAGTTTGAAATTGCAATTTTTCTCTATAAATGTTAGTCATCATTTGATGCAAATTCTGGCATGTTTCTTAACAAAACCATGTTCTTAAAAAAACTTGTTAGACACGATTCGAATTCCTTGTCTTCTAATTCTTTTATCTTATCATCAAAATGAAGTGTTTGCAATAAATAGCACTGTTGATAGTTTGTATTTTATACAAACTTTCAACATAGCAAGTACACAACATATTACATAGCTTAGTCTTAACCTATATTAATAGTTTTTTCAGACCAAAAGAACCACGAGTATCTTGGCGTCATTAGCATAGTGAACCTAGCATAGTTATTGTCAATCTATCGAAAACTATTATCTAAAAAATACATAGCATCCCTCCCCGACCAATTAGAAATTGCAATCTTTCTCTAAAAATGTTAGTCACCATTTGGTACTAACCCAATTTCTTAAAAACTTGTTTCATACGATTCGGATTCCTTTTCTTTTAATTCCTTTACCTCATCACCAAATTGATGTGTTTGCAATAAGTAACACTGATTGATCGATACGTAAACACAGACCAAGCTGTGTAATATGTTGTATATTTCCTAAGTTGAAAGTTTGTATTTTATTTTATGCAAAGTTCAACGTAGCAAATGTCCAACATAATGGGTGTCCCCAAATTAACACGAGATTTGAATTTGTCGCCATTTGTGCATTAAAGTGTTGGCAACCCTAAAAAAAAAACAATTGGACAGCTGACAGTTTAGGGTTAGTAAAAATGGAGCGTTATACGAAAGAACAACGTGTCTTAATTATTGAACAACATTTAAAAAATAATGAGAGCGTGGCGGCCGCAGTTCGAAAATTTCATACAAAATATGATCGGAATAGTGTTTTAACTTCGTCAACAGTGAAGAGATTAATTGAAAAATTCTGGATCCGTTGGAAACGCCAAACACACTGGCCGTCCAAAAACAAGCCGTTCAAACGTCAATATCGAAGTAGCGCTTGAGAGTGTCGGTGACAATCCAGGAACCTCAATTCGGTGTCGTTGACAAAAATTGCAAACTTCAAGAAGCTCTCTACAGCGTATACTCACTAAAAATCTGTCTCCATGCTTATAAAATTCAATTAACACAACCGCTGAAGCCTAATGACCATGCACAGCAAAGAGAGTTCGTTGAATGGATTATTGAACATCAACAAATGGATGCTGATTTTTCGAGCAAAATTATCCTAAGCGATGAAGCACATTTTCACCTTGATGGCTTTATTAATCGCCAAAATTGCCGCTTTTGGGGCAACCCACATGTGATTGTCAAAAACAAATGCATCTAGAACGTGCCACTGTTTGGTGTGGATTTTGGGCTAGAGGCATAATTGGACCATACTTTTTTGAAAATGAGGCTGGTCAAGCAGTGACTGTTACTGGTGCTCGATATCGCGACATGATAACACAGTTCTTTCTGTCGAAATTTGATGATGTTGATGTGGCCAATATTTGGTTTCAACAAGACGGTGTCACATGCCATACAGCCCGTGAAACAATTCAATTACTGCATGAGACATTTCCAGGTCGTGTACTCTCTCGTTTAGGTGATCAGACTTGGCCCCCTAGACCGTGTGATTTACCACCATTAGACTTCTTTTTATGGAATTATTTGAGATCACAGGTCTATGCCAACAAGCCTACAACCACACGTGCATTAAAGAAAGAGATTCAACGTTGCATCAACGAAATTCAGTCACATTTATGCATAATGGTCATGGAAAATTTCGACAAACGAATGCGTATGTGCATGCAAAGCCATGGAGGCCATTTGCCCGATGTGTTATTCCATAAATAACCCTATCCTATGTACTTTATGATTCAATAAAAAAATAACAATCAAAAGACTAAATACTGTGTTTTCTATTTAAATCAAATCTTGCATTAATTTTGGGACACCTTTATTATACAGCTCAGTCTTATCTTAACCTATATTACTCGTTTTTTCATACTAAAAAAACCCGCGGAAATGTTGGCGTCGTTAGCATAGTATCGCCAATCTAACAAAAACAACCGACTAAGAATACAAAACAAATACCTTCTTTTATTCTGTAGAAATTGAGGATACCGTATCGCGTTTTTACTATATAAATAAAATCTGTGTTAAATTCAGACAATTCGCGGGTTAAAGCACGAAAAAGAACCCATTTCTGTTTTTACTATTTCTGTTATTTACGAGGTATATTGCCTGCAATGCATGATCTTGTTCACGAATGAGTTAGTATTATTTATTACCCTTCCCCATCTTAAAAGTACTTCACCTAAGCAACTTCTTATCTCGTTACACATAAATTCAACACTTAGAATGGGTCTTATTCAAGGAGTACCGAATTACGAATTTTAATTTCTGCATTAAATCTTCAAACAGTAAAGTGACGATAGAAATTCGCTTTATCGAAACAATTGAAATGCGGGAGTCGTTTATTTATTTATTAAAAGTGAATGTTTGAAATTAAATCATGCATAGACTATTGGGAATCAGTGAGCCTTGAAGTTGAAATGTGTACGGTTTGTCGTTGAATGTCAGTTTTCTTTCCATTGACCTGTGAGATAACCCGTAACCCCGAGCCAACTGGGCTGATAATTTCTGTTGTTGTTATATATTATCTTCACACACGCCATTTAGAATTATTATGCATTATTGAGTCATTATTTTTACAAATCTCATACAATTTATGAGGTTAGAAACGTCAGTAAAAATATATTTTGCAACACTTTTTTTTGCATTTGCGTAAAGAGTCAGTCTATGTTGTAAAAGATGTAATAATTAATTGCTATAATATATTACGAGGGTAGGCTAAAAAGTCCGTGAAATAAAAACAAAAAAAGAAGCTTTGCGATCTGAAATTGCGTTACTTTACATAACTTCTGTTATATCGATACATTTGAAGCAACAATGATCCGGTCTTTAATGTCTTAATATAATTCAGAACTCTCAAGTTCGTTTAAATAGCCCACAAAGAAGCTTTAACATCATTGTTTGTTGAAATTTTTGGTTTGCAATGTATTTTTTTGCTAGTGGAAAAGAAGTGGCAATCCAACGGTGCTAAATTCTGAAAATAAAACTAATTCGATTATTTGTGCCATAGCAACATCTTTTGCGTGGGATTGTGCATTGTCTTGGTAGAAAATGTTTCTTTTCCTCAACTATACCACAATCCTCATTAATTTTTGCTTTAATTTGTTTAAAATATTCGCGCAATATGTCTTTGCGATTGTTTGACCCTTCGAAGGTGATCAACAAGGCACCTTTTGTACATCAGTATATTTCCTGCAGATGGAACTGGAATTCAGTACAAAAGGAAATACGAAATTCAGAGTCTTAACATATGTCCAAAATATGAAAATTATGTAAGAAACAAAACGGTTCCTTCTCAAAAACTACGTTATGAGAAGATATAGCTCATCAAAGCAACTTTTCTACTACATATTTAATCATTCAATTAGTGTTGCATATGGCTATACTTTCCTAGTTGATAATAAATTTTATGCAAGTAAGTAGAATTAACAGCAATAAAATATAGGTCATGCCCAAAGTAACTAAAACTGAAGACTCACACAAGAACTCCTTCATGAACTGAAATACTGAAGACCCACTAATATCATTTGCATAAGAACATCTTAGAAACTATGCAACAACCGTTTTTAAAAATCTATGTTTCTGTGTTGATGGTTTTTATCCAATACGAGGTACCGATCAAAGGGAACTGCTTTGATCTTACCTTGCTGGAAGACAAATACATTACTAATTTAATTATTAATTGATATTTCCATATAAACTTTTACATAATGACTTCCATTGTCCTTCACCCCTTCACCAACTAAATATTCGCGATTAGTTATCATACTACGTTTTTTGTCAACCCCCAGTTTAGCAACTTTTCGTTTTCCTTCAAGGCTTTTTCGAAATTCTCTTTTAAAACGCTTAAATTGGGAGTTGGGAACGAATAAATAATAGATTTAAAACATTTCAAATATTCTCGATTGGATTGAGGTCCAGTCAATTTCCAGGCAAGGGAAAACTCGCGAATGGAAATCGCGAAAAACATTCTGGGCAGATTTCGCCGTTCGACACGAAGTTCCATCTTGCATACAACATGGAAAGATTTTCCTCTGCATCTAGTGAAGTAATACAAGGAATACCAGAACAATTTGGAAGAATTTTCTTCTACATTTAGTGAAGTAATAAAAGGCACCAGAACAGTTTCTATTACATTTTTGTATTGAAACTGATTCATTGTCCTCTCAACAAAGTACAGAGATCCTGTTCCAACCCCAGCAATGCATGACCTTACCGTCACAGCGGGGACAGTTTGCGCTATACATTCCATTATTCGGAAGGTGTCACAAATTTGATAGATTATGTAACCGCTTCGAGTCACACAATAACACATAATATAAGAAAACATTTTTCAAATGTTTGCGATATAATTTTACATAAAGACTTTTCTCCATTCTCCAATAGTAAAATGCTATGCATTCTGCACCTCTTTTTCTTTATTGTTTTGGTTAAACATCATTTTTTTTGCATGCCGGCTACATTTTAATTCAGTAGCATATAATCGAGTTCGCAAGGTCCGCTGTGATTCCTCGACTCGTATTAAAAGACTGCAGTAAATGTAATAACTTTCTTATGTAAGCTTGTCTATTTTGCAAAATAATGTAACAATTACTCTATCCTCCCTTCAGTGGTTTTGGATGACCGGTGATAATGTGGTTGGCCGCTCCATGTCGAGGGCAAATTTTCTTTGATAGATGTTGCAATTTTTGACACTGCCCGGTGTGTTATCAGCAGTTGCTCAGTTGAAAGTAGAATATTTGTAGCATACCAGCACTACCTTCATAATTGCTCTGACAGTTCACTTTTCTAATCTTTTGCTAGCTAATACAGTGGGAAATGTCGCTTTAACAGGATCTAAAACGCGCACTATAATATTCAAAATAGAATGGTTTTTTTCGATGTGTTGTTTCGTCGACACATAACCATGGCTGTTGTATCTTTTACCACAGCTTTGATCATGTTTTCGATATCGTTACGCACAGTTGGCATATGGCTCTGTAACGCGATGTATGCTTCCAGCTGAAATCGTATTTATTCAAAAAGTCATAGAACGGTTGCTTATCGAGTAGACGAAGTCTTAAATAACAGGCGATCATCATGAACAGTAAATTAAATTGCGTTTTTGGTAGCACATCATATTACTCTTTATATGATTTTTACAGTCGCGTTTATCTGAACATATCAACGGTTTGTCACAAACTTTACAATATATCTTAGCACCATTATAATATAAGTCGGCAAATTCATCAATAAACCTTCGCACTGGGTCAACCAATGGTCTCGTTTTTCCCTTACACACATCTGTCATACTTAATAATTATACATTCACCTTACATAAAGATCCACTAACTTATAATTTTACACTTCATCTGTTTTATTAGATTACACTGGTTGAGGTGTTGCGTACACAGTATGAACTCGACTCGCGGGAAGACATCCCAACTCTGATTATGAATGAAATAAATAAATATATGTATATAGCAGGGTAACAGCCTGTATAATTAAGAAATATGTACATTTATCTTTCCGGGAGAATACAATAATATGTAATGTATGCTAATTTAATTACTAGATGTTATCTATCTTATAATGTGCAGTAATTTTAATAAAATATCTAATGCAGGTGACTGCATGACCCTATAGGAGTTTTACTTACACTGGCAATTGGGAATAAATAGAAAGAATTAATATATTTTCAGCTTTTCTATTTGTTTCATGTATTTTTATATTTTTTTATATCTTGTAGTTACAGGTATATAATTGTTATATTCCTTTATAATGTGAAATTATATAACGGGTCTCTCAATAGGGACTTCCAAACTTTAACAGTTGATAGCGGTCATATTGTTCAAGCTGCACCTGTCGAATTCGCTGTCATTTATTCAGTCTGTTTTACCATATCACCATAGGCGGATATAGTGTTCAACAATACGTGCAAATGATAAAATTGTTTTATCAAAATGGGTGTTCTGTTCTGGCAACGTTCCGCGCTCTTCGACCCAAGAGGGCTATTCGCAGTGTGGTAGATAAATTTAAGTCCACTGGTTCAGTAAACAATGAACCAAAACCTGTACGACGACGAAACGCAAGATCTGCCGAAAACATCGCCGCCGTCCGTGAGAGTGTGCAGGAGAATCTGAGGCAGCCCATTTCACGTCGCTCACAAAAACTCGGCTTTTCGCAGACCACAACTTTTGCGTCGTGACTTGGGCCTCCACCCGTACAAAATTCAACTGACCCAGGAGCTAAAGGTAAACGACCATAGACAACGACGTGTGTTCGCTGAATGGACCCTGGATCAGTTAGAAACTGACCCTAATTTTCATCAAAAAATGGCGGTGAGGGCCATTTCTGGATGAATGGGTACGTCAACAAACGAAATTGTCGAATTTGGGACTATACCAATCCACATGTGATCCAAGAGCGTCCAATGTATTCAGAAAAAGTCACTGTTTGGTGTGTATTTTGGGCTGGCGGCGTCATCGGTCCATATTTCTTTAAGAACGACGTTAGTCAGGCCATTACCGTCAACGGCGAGCGCATAGGTCGATGATTACCAACTTCTTTTGGCCTGAATTGGATGATATGGACACCAACGACATGTGGTTTCAACAGGACGCGCTACGTGCCGCACAGCCCATGCCACATTAGACATTCCGCACGAGCGATTTGAAGGCATGGCCATCTCCCATGGAGCTGATGTGAACTGGCCGGCGGGATCGTGCGATTTGACCCCGTCAGACTTTTCCTTGTGGAGTTTTCTTAAGTCGCAGGTCTATGCAAATAAGCCACAAACCACAGCGGCCCTCAAAGCCAACATAACCAATGCCGTCGGTCAAATTCAGCCTGATTTATACGCCAAAGTCATGGAAAATTGGACATTTCGGATGCGCGCCACCCAGCAAAGCCGCGGCGGATATTTGCACGATGTTACATTCCATACATGGGCATCGATAGGCCTTTCAAACGAATAAAAAATTTCGATGATATCTCACACACACTTTGTTTTATTTAAATTTAAAGAAAGGAAGCACTTAATGAAAGACCCGTTATTTATTTTTTGTTTTATTATTTCTTAAACATATATGTGTCATGTATGTGTATTTATTCTTGTATTTGTTCTCGTAATGGAAGAAATTCTGTTGAGCAAAATATAAGTAAATATAAAGAAAATAATAAAGTGAAACAAAGAAACATGTTTATTTGAAGAAAATGTAGCTAAAAACAAATAGTTCTATTATTCTCCTGGAAATATAGTTTCAGCTTTTTTGCCTCGTACTGTACACGTTGACCAAAATAAAGTAATATATTTAGTAAATAGATGAAATTAAAATGTGAAAAACCACTGATTCTTTAATGTAGAGCTTATCAAAAAACAACAGAAGTTATCGTTGCTCATTTAACATCTACGTATCAGTATTATGCAGTCACATTGTCAAATGAATTTGTACATCTCTGACATACTGAAATTCTTAGTACTATTTGTAGTAAAATAAATCGCAAAATAAGCACGTTCCACAAAACCAAAATATGTTATTCTATATTTTCAGAAGCACCAGATATGGTCCATTAGATAAGATTAAAGAACATGAGATATTGAGAAAGAGCTTATTCTGGGAATCTTATCCAATGGAATAGTTACATATCTAATTTAGAATTAGTGTAAATTTGTCATTTGCCTTCCTTTTTTAAAATTTGAGTAAATATGGGATAAAAATTGTCACATCAGTAATCCTAAAATCCATAAACCCATTTCAAATTGTAGCTATCATGCATTTAAACGTCAATACAAAATCTTATTACAATTACATTTGTATATTAAGCTGGAAAAGTCTTCCAGAAACTTCTCTGTCTCTGAAAAATGACAATAAGGAGATGAAAAGATTTTATCAGAATATGAAATCCTTCTTTTTACTATTTTGTGTTTATTTCTTTTATGTATAAAATAACTGGATTATTAGATACCAATAAGTATTGAATTAAATCAATTTTGACATCATTCGAAAGAATTAAACTGCTGGTCCAATACAAAAAATTCAAATTACTTTCTGTAATTAATAACCACGATGGAATAGTAGGAAATGTTAATTTTCGTTACTTCCCATCGTGAAGCGCTTAATTATATATTTATATGTAATTGTAAATAACAAAATCTGACTGTGTGTTAAAACATTTCGATCTTCTCCATAATCTAATTTGTGGCCTACTAAGAAACCCTTAACTGTACTGCTTCCTAGCTTAATTTGTTAAAGCAACCGTCTAGAGAACGGTAGATAGACGTTCTAGTCCTGGTCCAATGCAGAAAATTTTTAATCGATTTCTTGTAATTACTAATAACGATGGAAGTCTTAATTTTCATTACTGAATATTAGCTTGAGGTATGATAGCATATCATATGTTTAATAATTGGCGAAGGACCCTGTCTTTTAGAAAAATTAAAAACATTATCATCTTTCAAGGGAATCTAGAAACTAGCTTTTACATTTGAATGGGAACATTTAAGTAATTATAAAAGCAATAATAGAGTTACAATACATCTAAATTAAGTTTGATATATAACCCCTTTCCACATTAATTTTCGTATTTCGTATACGTCTTTCGACAACTAAGTTGTCATCATCAGCAGATAATTATCTGCCGATGAACGAAAATTAATGTAGAAAGGGGTTATATATCAATCTTAAGTGATTAAGTTAATCGACCACAAGCTCCATCAAAATTACCTACCAATTTACAACTAGTGAATCAATTTCATAACTAACAAATGGACGCGTGAATAACACTAGACAACAAATAAAATTTTTTGTTAAAGCGAAAAAAAAACAAACAATGTTAAAATGAGTTGTGATAATCTCAAGTATGTAAATAGTCTTCATCGTCCTGCAATTTTTCAAGAAAACAAACATAATTCTCTTACTTCTTTTAATTAAAGAACTAGAAGAAAGGTGCAAATATAAGACGGATATAAACAGATAAGGACGAAACAGCAGCAAACACTGCGCAGCAACGCTTCTTCGAATGCCACGATTTTCCGATGAGTTGTTCGCTTTAAACGTGGCGATGTGAGTCTCAAAGATGAAAAACGTTCTGGACCACCAAAACGTGTTACCACTCCAGAAATAGTTGGAAGAGTTCATGATGTGTTACATGACCGAAGAGTGAAAAGAAAAGATTGCCCAGACTGTAGGCATGTCTACTAAACTTATACACCACATTTTTCATGACGAATTAGGCATGTCTAAGCACTCTGCTCAGTGAATGCCACCTTTACTGAATTCATATCAAAAACGTGAAAGAACGCGAATTTGCAATGACAATATGAAGCTGTTTAACATCAACCCAGTAGTATTTTAGGGTCACTTTAAAACACTCAATGAAACTTGTTTCCATTATTATGTCCCGGAATCGAAACTGCAATCTCAGCAATGGAGGTATCGTGGCAATCCTTCGCCAAGGAAGACATTCCTTTCGCATGGAGAAATAGTAACTACGATATTTTGAGATTTGAAGAGAATACTTCTTATCGACTATTCCGCAAAGGTTGAAACAATCTACTGGACATATTATGCTGCCTTTCTGGATAAAGTGACCGAAAAAAGACCCACACTGGCTTGAAAGAAAGTGGTATTCCATCATAACAATGCACACACTAGTCTCATTGTTCGAAAAAAACGGGACGAATAATGATTCCGGGTTGTGCCTCAACCACTCTATTCACCGGATCTAATCCGCTATCCCAGATTTCTACTTATTCCCAAAACTCAAACTGTCTCTCGTCGGTAGGAAATTCAAGACAGATGAGGAAGCTACTGGCAAAAGTGGAGCAGTATTTTGATGATTATAGAACTGACATAATGGCACTGCAACATTGCTAGTCCAAGTATATTAATGTTGAAGGGTGATATATTGAAAAATAAATTCACGTGTTTCATTTTAAGCCTCACTTTCTATCAAAGCACCCTCAGATGCCTGCATAATTAAAGACACGTAACAGAAAATATTTAGACTGTTTACACACCTGAATATTGTTTTAAAAAGACCTGCATGAATATATTTTCAAGAAATATTTAGCAAAACTCCTTTCCAGTATAACACAGAAATAATTGAAATGTACACTAGTGCACATTTTGGTTCTCAACGGTACAGATAGCGTACGGAGTTTGTTTTCGTACAGGTACTTTTCGCCGTGGTTTACCAGGTACGACACTTTGCAATTATCTGCTGATGATGACAACTTGGTTGTCGAAATGCATATACAGAATTACGAAAGTTAACGTGGAAAGGGGTTATATATCAACCTTAGTGATTAAGTTAATCAACCACAGGCTCCATCAAATTCAACTACAACTGAAATTAATAATTCCAAACCCGTGCAAACAATACAATGAGTGTTTGCGAGTAATAGAATATTCTAGAAAAAAATTGCTATATAAAAGCAAACAAAGATAATGCATTTTAATCAACCTACATAAAAGTAAATCACATAATTTAATAAGTAAATCAATCCATCGCTAAATAGAATGGTAAGAAAATACACATAACTATGTACTTGTTCCTTCTAACGTTGTAACTTTTATGTTCCATAATTTAATTCCACTTTTTATAAAACGTTTTGGAAAAATACGTTTTAGTTGTTTAGATAGAATATTACCCAAAGATATAATACTTTCTGTTTCGTGTAATCTAAAATTATTAAGGAAACGTTTCTTTAACCCAATTAACAACAATTCTAGTTGCGAAAATTATAAATGTTCTTTTCTAATTTTAAAACATGAAGTTGAGATAACAACTTTCTTTACAAGAAACTACAATTTTTTTATGTAACAAAACGTTTTCTTTATAAAATATTTAATATTACTTTATTATGTTTAGGTGCCATGCATTATACCAACATTTACATTTAATTTCTAACTACACAGAAATGCCAGAAATTCGATTCCAATAATAATTAAAACGAAACTGATAGCTGATAACATGACACGGGTTAAATGAAGGTCACCTCGACTCGGTGAACGTGAATCAAGTTATGATGACGCTTTGCTTTCATTTATTTTCGATTACAAAATTAATTAATTTATTAACATTGTTCTTGACAGATTAAGATAATTTTAGTCATATATAACTAAACTAGCAATATACAATGAAGAAAAATACATTTGACCATCAAATATTTTATGTAGAATAACTATTTTTGAAAAATATGTAAAGGAAAAGTCATTAGGGAAAAACCATAAAGTCTATCTTACGGCTTTAACCGCAACGAACTCGACTGAACGAATGCATGAATGTTATAATAATTCTTTGTTCTCTGTTCCTTTTGTGCTTACCTCTTTTTCTCTCTGAATATTTTGATCTATTACTACCATTCCTTTTATTTATTCTCTTTATAATGTCTCCCTTGTTTCCATGATTTCTAATGTTTTAGGTCTATCAATTAATTAAATCAACAATGAACTAAATTTCATTTTATTTCATAACTAATATATGTACATACATACGAGGCGCGTTTTTAAGTAAGTACCGTTTTGAAATAAACCGAACGCAAGTGGAAATTTCTTCAACAATTTTATTTTTATAAGAAAGCTTGTACCTTAATCTACTTTTTAATATAATTACTGCTAACATTAAAGCATTTAATTATATACTTTCGGCTATTCAGCAATTGAAATCAGATTCGTGCTGTGGGCATGATGACCTAGCTTTTTCGTTCGTAACTGTGCACCACTGCTCAGCGAGCCACTGACAACGATATTCAACATGAGTCTCACTACATCTGCATTTCCGGATGCCTGGAAGCTGAGCAGGATTACTCCCGTCTCCAAAAGCGGCGATCGTTCCGATATTAATAACTATCGTCCTATTAGCATTCTTTCGAGCTGTCCCAAGATATTCGAACAACTCCTTTACTCCAGAATCTATGCCTGCTTTCGACCTTATATCTCTTCAGACCAGCATGGTTTCATGGTTGGTCGATCTACGCTTACCAACTTAGACGAAATAACTCAATTAATTAGGGATTCTTTGGATAAACAACAGCAAGTAGATGTTATATATATATATATATATACAGACTTCAGTAAAGCTTTTGATGAAGTTGATCACCTTGTACTGCTTTCCAAACTGAATCTTTTCGGATTTTCAGTTTCAATGATTAAATCTTTTGAATCGTACCTTTATAACAGAACCTGTTATGTATCTATGATTTTCATTAAAATTGCTGTATTGTGGTGTTGTGATGACTTAAAAATATTTTCTTCGGTTGCATCTGTTTCTGATTGCTTGCTCTTACAGCATCGTCTTGACTTTATTTATAAGTGGTGCGATTGCAACAAAATAATGTTCAATGTTAGCAAATGAAGGGTGATAACTTACTCCAAGTGCAATAACAGTATTATGTTTGATTATACAGTTGACCAAACTTTTTTGACTATACAAGTTGAGGTAAAAGTTCTAGGTGTTATTTTCGACTCACACTTAAGTTTTGCGAAACATATCCACTTCATATGTAATTCTTCATTCGTTAGTGCTGACGATTCGTTAACCCCTCTACTCTCCGACTATTATTTTACACGTTTGTTCGCTCCAAACTTGAATATGCTGTCATTGTTTGGTACCCACACTATGTATATTTACATCTGCAGCTTGAGTGAGTCCAAAAGAGGCTTTTAAAATATCTGGCGTTCAAAGTGAGTGGCATGTATTCTCCTCGTGGTGTTGACTACATCAGCTTGCTTCGTGATTTTCAGTTTCAGTCACTTGCAGAGAGACGTGAGATTCTTAGTGCCAAGTTCTTAATGAAATTTGTTACTAATTCTATTGACGCCTCTTCCATTTTGTCGCAGGTAAATTTTCGTGTGCCTCGGGGATCAAGTAGATCTAATGATACATTTTTGTCCCTAGAGCTAGAACAAATGTGTTGTACAAAGCTGCTCTGGCGCATATGATTAGGAATGACAATGCTTTGTTTGAGAAACCTTTTCGATAGTCTCAGTGATGGTGATTGATTCTTGCGCTGTCCTGATATACATATATATTTTGATTTCTTTCTGTGATTGTTTAGAATTAGTTGCAGATCTTTTTTTTTATTATATATATATATATATATATATATATATATATATATATATATATATATACAGCCTTGGCCATATGTCTGAAGCACCCCCATAAACGTGCAATATTACCTGAACCCTAAGAACGTAATGAAAGGGGCCATTACTAATGTGTATATAATGACTGTTTACCAGGAAAATCTCAAGAAGTATACAAATATTCTGTAGTTTTAAGGTTTATTGCTGTTAGTTGATCTTTACTGTTCAATAAGTGAGGTGTATTAGAAACGATATTGTGTTATAAAATTGATTTAACCAGTTGTATTGAATATTGTGTTTTTGTATAGTGTTGTACATTGTGACAACATGCCTAGAAAACGGGAGTTAGATGTAATAGAGCGAAGTAAAGCAGTGTTATTACATACTCAAGGACTATCGCAATCAAAAATCGCGAAAATAATGAAGCGGTCGCGCTATGCCATCCAAGCGGCAATAAAACGTTTTAAAGAGACAGGTTCTCACGAAAATCGACCGAAAAGTGGACGAAAACGTATTACAACGGAGAGAGATGATCGATTTTTAACGCGACTTTCTCTGAAAAATCGTATGAAATCATCAAAAGATTTATCTGCAGAAATAAATGAGCGCCAAGGAACTTCTGTATCAGCGAGAACAGTGAGAAGACGACTGGTAGAAGTAAATATACATGGTCGTAAAGCTCGCCGCAAACCCTTATTGAGCGAGGAGCAGAAGAAAAAACGGTTGTTGTGGGCAAAAAAACACAAAAATTGGACAGTTGAGGATTGGTCCAAAATCATATGGTCCGACGAATCCAATGTAGAGGTATGATAAATTAATGCAGTTTTACTTTTGTGTTACATAAATATGATATTTTGAATGTGCTGAATAGTGAATTGGAATTTTTTGAACAGCTATTAATTTTTCTATATCTTACGTAGATTTTGCCAACACCTGGGGCTCAGTTTGTTCGTAGAAGACCGGGGGAAGCGTTTGAGCCACATTGTATTGTGCCTACAGTAAAGTATGGGGGTGGTAGCGTGATGATATGGGGATGCATGACCACTAAGGGTGTCGGCGAAGTGTACGTCTGTGAAGGCAGAATGAACAGCAGTAGGTACATCGATATGTTAGGAGAAGTACTAGAACCGTCTATTGTAAAGCTGTTCGATTCCGATGAAGAGGCCTACATTTTCCAGCAGGACAATGCACCCTGCCATAAATCCAAACGTACAATCGAGTGGTTTAGCGCAAATAACGTGCCCATATTCGAATGGCCGGCACAATCGCCGGATTTGTCGCCCATAGAAAATTTGTGGCGTATTTTAAAGAGAAATGTCGCAAAATATAGACATAAAAACAAAAACGAATTAAAAGCGAGGATATTTGAAGAATGGGAAAAGATTTCACCCGAGATATGTAGCAAATTAGTGGCTACAATGCCTAAACGGATACAAGCCGTTATCAAATGTCGCGGTGGTGCTACAAAATATTAATGTATATTATTAAATTTGCATTCAAAATGTATATACACTTGTAGTTTAATTTTTATACCTCCTAATTTCATTTTACATCCAAAACTTGAGGGTGCTTCAGACATATGGCCAAGGCTGTATATATATATATATTTCTTTGTAGTTACCTAGTTATTATTTGTATTTTTTAAATGTATTTTTGTTTATTTTTGTCCTGTAATTGGTCTTTGACTGTTGGACAAATAAAGATTATTATTATTATATCGTACAACTAGTTTCTGAATTCTATCTTCATAAAAATTTGCCCCCTGAAGTACCAACCACTGTAGTACGGCCGTTTTCATCGTTATCGTCGTGGCATTAACCACCTAGATGCATTTTCAAGCGAAGAAAAACGTGGTAGTTACTGGGCACTAGATAAGGGATATACGGGAGGTGATCAAGTCCTTTCCAACCATATGATGCGATGAGATTTTGTATTCGAAAAGCCAAGTGTCGATAGGCATTGTCACGAAGCAAAAAATCTCCATATTAAGCATGCCACGTCTCTTGTTTTCGATTGCGCAACAGAATTTAGTTAAGGTGTCACAATATGCCTCGGAATTTATTGTGTCACCTCGAGGCAAAAAATCTAAAAGCAACACACTCTGCCCATCCCAAAACACAGCGTACATGATGTTGTGCACTGAAATTGTTTTCTTGAGTGATGTTGAATGGATTACTGTATAGATTCCGGTGTGATATGAATCATCCATGTTTCGTCGTCACTGATAATTTGGCTTAACAACTCATCACCGTTCAAGGAAGATCAAAGCACTGGATACATGACTAGCTTTGTGAACTTGAATTTTTGGTACCCAGCGTAAGCACAAGTTCCGATAATGTAAACGATCTCCCAAACTTTCATAAATAACACACTTTGAATATCTGCTTCTGGGCTTCTGGGCTGGAACCGCGTCACTTGTATATCTGCCGACGTTTCCTACCCATTTGTATGTGACATCAGGGCACAACTACTGCACTGAAACAGTTTCAGTGCAGTAGTTGTGCCCTGAAGATGTTCATATAAATGGGTACGAAACGTCGGCAGACATACATGTGACGCGGTTCCAGCCTGGAAGCCCAGAAGCAGATAGCATGGGCCACGACCGCGGAAGTCTACGTACCAGATTAACACTCTTTAAAACTTACGGAATTTTGTCAGATAATAGTAAAGCGTCTATTTTCTCGAATTTTGCATCAAATTTTTGCGCTAATTGTAAGTCTTCAGCAATAACCAACGACCGCCCACTATGCTCCCCATCATTAGCAATAGTACGGCTATCTTTAAATGCTCTAAGCCATTTTCGTACCATTCCCTCGCTCATAGTGTTTCCTCCATACATTTCCCTTAGAGATCTCTAAGCAACACAATAATCCTAACCGCAATGATGGCTACCCCCTACACAACGCCTGGCAATCTTGTATCTCCAAACAATCCAACCACAACCGTAACGCTCCATTGACTCATGACCCACTACCCATATATACGAGGATAGTCTTTACAAGTAGTGAGAATGACACATAGGTGGCGCTCTAATTGGTAAAACAAATGCACTGTAGTTTAGGTTGCCTATTTATATGTTTACATTCCGATATTTAGATAAATCAGTTGATTAGTTTATTTTTGACAGCTGATTGAAAAAGAAGCTACAAAAATTAAATGTTGAGATTCGTGCTAAACGGGCAGTAATGGCAAAGAAAAAGATTCTGTTTCACCTAGACAACGCTCCCTCGCATACCAGCACAGTTGCGATGTCCAAAATCCACGAGTTGCATTTCCAATTAGTATCGCATGCGCTTTATTCGCCGGATCAAGCCCCTTACGACTTTCAGATTTTTCCAAAATTGAAAACGGCACTAGGTGGAAAGAAATTTTCGTCTAACGACGAGCTTATCATCTTCGTAAATGAGTATTTTGCAAGCCTTCCGGAATCGCATTTTGGAAATGGCATAAGGGCATTGGAGCACCGTTGGAATAAATGTATTGCTCTTTTAGGAGAATATATTGAAAAATAAAAATTATTTTGTATTTAAAAAATTCGTTTTTCTTTTCCATTCTCACTACTTGTCAAACTACCCTCGTAAACCCGTCCACCATCGATTTACACCAGTTTCAGTGCGACAGACAGTAGCAGTAGTTGATGTCCCATACGAGTTTGTACGAAACGTCGGCAGTTATACCAGTGACGCGGTTACAGCCCGGAAGCTCAGAAGCAGATAATACGGACAACGACCGCGGAAGTCTACGTACCAGATTATAGAAAATGTTATTTTAATAGTATAATCGTAAATTTAACATGTTAAAATTTTATGCTTATGAAATGTAATTTAATCAATCATTCTTTATCTTTTTGATCTTACTGTATTTAAAGGATTTAAGAACCACTCACTCTGTATTCTATTCTTTCGACAAAATCTCTAAAGGTATAGTAATTGAGTAGTCATTACTTTGTATGGATGCTGATGCAAATCCGTTCTTGAATTCATATATAACAATCTTATTTCCTAGTTTTACGAAGAGATTTCTTCGAACACTAGAGTATTCTTGCTTCAACATCCTGTACAGCATTAGTTGTGCGTTTTCTTTTGCTACTATTACCAGCTTTTGAGGTAGCAGTCTGCCTTTCTCAAAAATTTGCCGGGCATTGATGGATTGGCTGCACTCCTCAATCTCTTCCACTTACATTTTCTTGTTTTTAAAGTTTTATAAAATAACTTCCGATAATAAATTTTTTGTTCCAAATGAAACATTTTAGTATTAAACAAATGTGGCAATTACTGCAATTTGACGGAATACTCATTGTATTGGCAGTTATAAAATCAATAGATCACATTGTATATATCGCAGTAAATAGAGAAATTCAATTAGCTTTCTTGCAAACGACCAATAAACGACGAAGCTCAAATGGATTCCGGTGAATACGTAAATATTCCGTACGGTTTTTATTAAACTCGATCAGCAGCGAAGTGGAATGACTTTGTTTGTTTTAAATCTGGAACCATGGATAATTTACAGTTTACAATTTCAGGCTTTGTGGTTTAGAAAATATCCAACGAACTCGAACCCTTTGAACTTGACAGCTTTGATTTATCACTTTTCTTTGGTTTATATTTAAAATTCCATTACACGTACCATAATTATCACCTCTAATATGCAAACACAAAGTAATAAATTTGTGGGAGCTGCCACAAAGCGAACAAAACATCGGAAAAGAAAATAATAACGCAACAGCAGTAAATCTACGTGTCCTGCATATGAGCCAACATAAAGGTGATTAAATTTTAAATTTTGTGGGGATTTTTCAAAAAATGTTTCAAACAATATTGAGCTGATTATTAATTAACTTTTAAAGTTTTTCAATTATAACTGCATTTTTAAGAATAAAACTGCAAAATAAATTGCTTCAAATGAACACTTAAAATTAATAAACGTCGTGGTACCTACAGACATGTAGCAAGAGAAAAAACATTTAATTGTACTAAAATTAATAAAGCAATTTGGGACAATGAGAAGTTAAATTTTGATGAAGACTGTGGTTGATTGATTTAATCAAATAAACTAAATAATGCCCCTTACCACATCAATGTTCGTACTTCGTATACAAATACACACTAATTTACAATAAAGTAAATCAGTGCGTATTTGGTTTTTAGGTTTTTAGCGGGGAAAGTTATGCGGAATTGCTATGTGCCAGTTTTACCGCGAGTCCAGAACGATTTTGTCAAAGTCACATAGGAGAATTGTTTACAGTTTCATAAAACAAACAAAGCCCGGTATGGTAATTTTGATGGAGGCTGTGGTTGAAAGCCAAAACGCACACTGTGTGCGTTTTGGCTTTCAACGGTACAGACCGTGAGCGGAATTTGTTTTCGTACGGGTATTTTGCCGTAGATTTCCCGGTGCGACACTGTTTAATTATCTGCTGATGATGACAGTTGTCGAAATACATATACAGAAAACGAAAATTAATGTGGAAATGAGGTACATATCGACTTCCAGGGATTAAGGCCCAGTACCTTTGATGTTGATTTAAAAAATGCGTTAATGTGAATTACAAAGGTTATGTGAGTATCAAAAACGGTGTCCCAAGTATATTATAACTTGTACTGTAAGGTATTGTTTGTCTGGTATAAGTTACTTTGCATTTTTTCACTGCATTTGGTTCCGATATAAGACAAATTTCGATTCATCGGATCACATACTTTTCTCCATTGCTTCACGGTCCAACGTTGGCCACGTCCAACGTTATTTTGCTCGTTAAACATGCTTTAATTTATGCATCATTGTTAATCGGGATTTTTAGCGATTATGAGGCCTTTTAGCTGTACCTCTGCTAATTGGCGTTTTAAGGTAGGAACATTAATGATGTTTATTAAATTACACTGCTATTGCTACAGCGGTTAGTCAACGATTTCTAAATGATGCAATTTTTATGTATTGATTTCCAGCTTTAGATGTTACTCTAGGTCTTTTATTTTTCCTTTCCGGTTTCGCAACTGTCCCGTTTCTTCTTTCCTCTGAATAGTTGGTCGCACACCTCCGGTCATTTTCCTGTGGACTCTAATTAGGGAATCAGTATATCCAACATGTCTGCCACCAAAACACCACTAATCCATTATATTTTCACCTACATACTTTATAGTATGAACAACATTTTGCTCCCGCATTCTTTCACCGCGTTTGTTTCCAAATAGCTCAAATTTCGATTCGTCGAACCACAATACCTTTTCCCATTGCTCCACGGTCCAACGCTTACGTTGTTTTGCCCATTAGAGACGCTTTAATTTATGTACGATTGCTCATGGGAATTTTTAGCGATTATGTGGCCTTTTAGCTGTACCTCTGCTCACTAGCGTTTTACGAGAGAAACACTAATAATGTTTTGATTTTAAATATTAAATTCTGTTGCTATTGCTGAAGCGGTTAGTCAACGATATCTTGATGATACCATCTTTATGTATTGATTTTCACCTCTAGATGTTACACTAAGTCTTCCACTGCGTTTCTGGTCTCGCAACTGTCCCGTTTCTCCTTTCTTCTTAATAGTTTGTCGCACATCTTTGGTCATTTTCGTGTCGACTTTAATCAAGGAACCGCCACCAAAACACTCTGAAACTATTATATTTCCAGCCCCATGAGTTATAGTTTCAACAAGATTTTGCTCTTGCATTCTTTCATCGCATTTGATTCCAAATAGCTCAAATTCTGATTCATGGGACTACAATATCTTTTTCCATTACTCCACTGTCTAACGTTGGTATCATTTTGCCCATTAGAAACGCTTTCATTTATGTGTGATTATTATTCGAGAGATTTTAGCGGTAGCCTTTAACAGTTTTGCTCTGTTGCTATTGCTGGAGCGGTTAATCGACGATTTTTTTAATGATACCATCTTTATGTACTGATTTTCACCTTTAGATGTTACTCTAGATCTTTCGCGGGTTCCGATTTCGCAACCGCCTCGTGTTTTTGCCTCGTAATAGCTTGTCACACACAGTACTCGGGTATGTGAAGTTGTCGTCCTATTGCCCGATTCGATACTTTCTCATTATGTAGAGCAACTATTCAAGCCTTAGTTTCTAGGTCTAATTGCTTTCTTCTAGCCATTATTTTCACTATTGCACTGAACTTATAACGTACACGCTATAACGAAATTGTGGTTACAATTGTTTGTACTCTAACGCAGCTATAAACACATCCCTATTAATGAAACAAAAACACATTTAACATCTATTGTTTGTTTCTGTTGTCGTAAAATTTATTCTTTCACATATTTCTCTTATTGAAGAAATTTTTTAATAATAACTTATCTGCTGTTACACTTTCTTTTAATTCTATGTATTCTTATAATAAACAATTTCTGGGTATTCTTAATTTGATTACAATTTTGTGTGTGCGATTATAAACTTTTGATTGGTATATATAAATAATAATGGGCACTCTTGAAGTAACAGTGTATTCATAAGATGCGTGTCCATTATAACAAAGTAAGAAATTTTGTCGGAAAAAGAGTACATTAAAGAGTTGAAATAATATTTGTAAACTAATTATTATCTTGCAAAAGAAAAATTATTATCAATTAATTATTATACATAGTCTGTCGCAGAGAAAACCGAATTTTTTTAAAAATAGTAATTCATAGTGGCACCATTTATTAAAAAATATGCGTCGGTAAGGTAAATCTTTCACCAATGTTAGTCAAACTATCATGACATTTACATCATTAGAAGCAGAGAAATTGCACATAAGGTAAAAGTATGTGTTTGGCATTGGTCGAAAAATGAATTTTGAACAAAGAGCAAATATCGGGTTCTGTTTTAAACTCGGTAAATCTTATACTGAGTCGTTTAATTTGATGAAACAAGTGTATGATGATGCGTGTTTATCACGTACGAGTGTGTATGAGTGGTATAAACATAAATGACGATGAACATCCTGGTACAAAAAATCTATGGTTACAGAAAATAACATCGAACTTGTGCGTGTATCAGAAGTCAGCAGAAATCTTCATTGCGATATATGAGGATGGGATTAAATATTTCCAAAGATTTAATTCATCGCATTTTGACACAATATTTGGAATTGAGAAAGATTTGTGCAAGGTTTGTAACACAGAAGCTAACTGAATTCAACATTGCACAGACTTGAATGAAGACGAAAGAAGGACGAAAACTTCAGGTATTCAAAGTTTGTACCAACTAGTCAAACAGTCAATGCTGTATATTATCTTGGGGTTATGAAGCGTCTTTTGGCATGTGTTCGTCGTGTGCGCCCTCAATATCGTGAAAATGGTAACTGGCGTTTATTACATGATTATGTACCATCTTATCGCTCGACGCTTATCACTGATTTTCTAACTACAAGTGGCATTTTAACCATCAACCATACACCGTATTCACCGAATTTGTCCCCTGTGATTTTTATCTATTCTCCAAACTACATTTACCGATGATATGACAGCGTTATGCCGACGCCGAAGGACATCTCTAAAGATGAACTTATGTAAAAATTCATTCGACATGTTAATTGACCGTACAAAACGTTGTATTGAAGCCGAAGGCGACTACTTTGAATAAAATAAATGAATTTTATCAAAATAGTATGCTTTTTGTTTTTATTTTAACAAAGTTTCGTTTTCTCTGCGACAGACTGTGTATATTAAATTATGTGTATAGATTTGATGTTCTGTATGAACTACAAAATCAATCAATTCCAACAACTACTGTTTCATTATTTTATGAATTTCAAGAATGAGAAATTCTAATTTGACTTCGCAGTACTCCTTTTATTCATGCTGTAGTAATTTAATGCTACTTAAGTAAATATTGGAGACTTAAACCATGTATAATGCGCCTGTATTTACGTATTTCTTCTTTAATTATTACGTCTCTATTTTCTTACATTTGGTAAATGTTTCTCTTACAAAAAAGGATATTAATCCAAACTGTAGACATGTATCCATGTATATAAGTCGAAATAAATGCCGAAACATAAATTACATTCGTGATAGATCAAAGTGATTCGTGGTCTCGATGGTGTTTTGTTTTTGGAGGCGACGTCGGTCGGTATTAGCGGCTCCGACAATGTCAACACATGTTAGATCATGCATCACTTTGCCCGTTTCTTTGACCGAACTTTATTAGCGGGATAGATTTGTTACGAAAATTTATGGTCCAGTAAAATCTGTTACTTACTTTAATGAGTTTCCTCCATTATGTGCGCGGTTGTTAGTCTTCGTTACTCCTCGCGCCATCCTGCAATAATTACGATGAAATATGTGCGCCTCTTTTAAATAATCCCGCCGATGAATAACGGCAGCTCGTATTAATTTATAGTCGTTGATGTCGGCAGAAACGTCTTAATTTTTCGATGGGGAATTTAAACAACTTTGATGGCAATGATCGGCAAATTAAATAGATAGATTAGAGGAACATAAAATTATTAAAATCAACGTTTATGCCGCGCATTTTTTATTTTGGAAAGTTACAGTGAGTTCGGTAAGAAGGATCGGGTTTTCAAATAGGGACATTACAATTTTATCTTTTAATATGAACGTTTTTCATGATCTATCAACGTCAAAACGTCAATCGGAGTTAACATTTTTATCATGGTGGTCGGTGGTCGCTACTTTAAGAACGCTTATTCCAATTGTCAGTCGTAATAATCGTCCCATTCGACAGGTTGTGCGTTCTATAGTGGATAAAATTGAGTCAAAATATTCACTACTGGATGTTCCTGTGCCAAAAGTACTGTGCTTCAGTTCAAAGTGAACCAAATCAGTGGATGACGCGCCGTTCACAGGAATTGAGAGTCTTTCAAACCACATTATGGCGAAGTTTGCTTAAAGATCTTGGCTTACACCCTTAGGAGATCAAATTAACTCAAGAAATGAAGCCTCTTGATCATTCGAAGTGCCGAAACTTCTCCGATTGGACTCTACTAAAGGTTGAAGAAAATTCTGAATTTTATCTAAAAATTATCTTCAGCGATGAAGCACATTTTGGCTTAATGGCTTTGTCAATAAGCAAGATATGCGTTATTGGACAGCAACAAACTCACGTGTGCTTCAAGAGACTCCATTACAACCACAAAAAGTGACCGTGTGGTGTGGATTTCATGCCGGAAGTGTGATTGGATCATAATTTTTCGTCGTTGAAAATAATCGTCATGTTACGGTCAATGGAATTGGCTATCTTGCCATGTTGAAAGACTATTTTTGACTAGAATTGGATGGACTTGACATCAGTGATATGTGGTTCCAACAAGATGGTGCCACATGCCACACAGCTAGTCAAACAATTGATTTATTGAAGGGAAGTTAGGTAACCGTGTAATCTTGAGAAATGGTCCGGTCGAGTGGCCACCTCACTCATTCGATTTAGCGCCGTTAGATTTCTTTTTATTGGGTTACGTTAAGTCGTTAGTTTATGCCAACAAACCAACAATGTTAGAGGAGCTCAGGCACAATATCGTACGCGAAATTGCCAACGTTTCGGCCAATATGTGTGAAAGAGTGGTGGAAAATTGGCTCTAAAGAATCGATCGCTACAAACGACTCACGTTTTATCTGTCAAAAAATCGCTATTGAAAAAAGTACATCATAATGAATCACCCATTATGAACGTATTATACTACCCCTTCACATTCTTAGAATTTATTTACCAGATATTGTAATAATGTCTTTCTATAGCCGCGAACAATTGACAATATTATAAAGAAGTCATCGTGTTTATTAGTTAAAATGTATGAAAACAGTTCATCGTATTGTTAAAAGTCTTTCCGATTAAAGTTTAAACGATTCCTCCATCTTAAAGTGTTTTATGTTCGTATCTATTAATGACTATCAAGACGATTCCGTACAAATAGGAACTATATCGCCATACGTTATATGAAAAATAAACTTGCATCCATTAAGGGAGCAAATTGTTAACAAATTTCGAATCTTGAAGTCCTTCATCTTAAAAACGATCTGTCAAAAGTATGTTAATTATTACCGAAAATAATCTTCGTGTCAAAAGAAACCCATTTGCTTGTACATATGTGTACTCCTGTTCCAAAAATACAGATTAAAACGCGACGATACGCGATGTTGTGGATGACAGCCGTCATCCGAACTATCTTTCAAGTCATTTTCGGTACATATTAGTGAGCCTATATGTTACACGACGAACCTGGTGTGTGTGCCAAATCGTCATGTAATGCCGTCGTTCACAAATGCCTTCAACAATTATGTTATCCATTAGAATAAGTCATCCCACACATAAACAGAGTTAGTGGATAAATCTGTCATGAAAAGTAGCGCTTATGTGTCTTTGTAATGAAAATTTAATTAATTAATTAATTATGTGTTTCTGCATATTACTTAAAATAATAAATTCTGGAAAAAAAGTAAATATACGCCTACCGATATGATATAACTTTATTAACAAGTTTTTTAATTAATGAGCCTGACGAAAGAGGGCTGTACCAGTGGCGGCTCGTGAGTATTTGACATGGTGAGGCAGATAGAATAATAAATATTCAAAATTGTTTACAATTGATTAATAAACTCTATATACCTACTACATATAAAAACAGTTTATATATATTTATATATATATATAGGGCTTCCAGTACAAACAGGGCTGCCAGACGTGAACTGAGCCCTATATCGCGCCCATTCGATTTTTAAGGGAAAACGAAGTTTCAAAGCAAACCCTTGTGAAACGAAAATAAATATTCTAAAAAATCAAACAAATTCTAAAAACATTAATCGAAAATAAGAACTCAATCTTCTAGGATTTAAAAATAAAAAATAAATACATTCCTATTATAATATAAAATTTAATAATATAACAAATATATACATATATACATATGTATATATATAAATCAACAACAATCCAATAACAAAATTTCAAAATTACATGCAAAATGAAAATATTTTAAAATACAGAAAATTTCCTTTATTGGCATTGCACGTAGAACTACATTTAATAGATTTTACTTCTTGTATAGCAAAGGTATCCTCCGGTTTTTTGTGTTAGCAAAATAATCAATTACATCATTATAAAATCGTTCATCCCTCGTCATCGTTTTAACCAATTCCTTTTCGATTGCAATTAGTGCACAGTTACTAAATCTTTGTTGTCCA